>VDFB02378757.1:259330-288906 GCA_007258455.2 Sequoia sempervirens
GGGTGGAAATTATTGATGGGTTTAAGGGGTAGACTATAATATTTACTTGCCACCATTTATTTAAAATATAATCTAGCGACCCTTGTATTCTGCAAGGTAAAATGTACCCATGATTTGTAATGCTCATGAGGCTTAAAATTTGTTTTGGATAATTGATCTAATGACCCTCACTGTATTCTACAAGGTAAAATGTACCTGGGATCTGTAATGTGTTCATGGGGCTTGAAATTGCTTTTAGATCGTTGATCTTAAAAGATCGATGATTGAAAAGTGGTTTTCGGCCTCATGATTGTTACAAATTATGGGTACATTTAACCTCGTGGCAATTTTTTGAGTTAAATTTTTTATTAAAATAAATTCTTTGGAAATTTAAATAAGACTATAGTAAAATTTTATAAAAATGTGGCGATTCAAGTCACGTTACAACTCAAACTATTAGCCAATTTTGGATTCCCAAATTTCAACTATTAGCCAATTGGTGAATATTAGCTACTAAAAAATCGCTGCTTAAAAATTTAGTTATAAAAAAATAACAAATAATAAATAAAACTTTGAAATACTAAACACATTGCTTTTAAGAATGAAATGTTTAATATCGATATTTATATTATACTCAAAATAATGATTACAATCAAATTTTAACATTTGGCTAGCAACATTAGCATATAAAATACTTAAAAAATAGTTATAAAACATATATAATAAATAATAAATAAAACTTTCAAATATTAAACACATTGCATTTAAGAATGAAATGTTCAATATCAATGTATTTATATTATACTCAAAATGCCTCTAAGCATTCCTAAAATCCATGCCAAACTGTTCATCATTGAAAATTGTTGAACTCATCCAAGTTAAGCTCCTTCAAACTAATACCAACCAACTATATATATGACAGATCATTATCAACTTAAATATTTCCTTTGGCCCTACATCTTGTTCAGGTACTAGACCCTCCCTATACATAAGCATGTAGTGGTAAAAAAATGCAAGACATTGAGATATAACTACAAGCTTCTTCACACTCCTAGAGGCAAGTCTATTCCTCTTGAAAAAGTGGATGAAGTTATTAGTAGATTGATTTCTCTCAACAATAGAGGAACTAAAAACCTAGGACAATAGTTGAATGACTAGTGTGGTTTTCAAAGAAGTAGGCCTATGCATTGTCCACCATAGAATTGGATCCACTTGAGTTGTAGTCTCCCTATCCAACATGGTCTCTTTTGGATATCCTCTAAGAGTGGTAAATTTTGACCACATTCAATATGAATTTAATGTCAACATCTATTGTGTCATATGATGGGTTTCTTTATTAACCTATTTTATATTACTTTCATGCATACTTTTAGACACTTTTAGATATACCTTTCAGATAATACTCCTCTATTAGGCTATCTTTTCATACTTATTAAATACAGACTTGGACTTAAATCATAGTAATGGAAATATGGTTATGAAATAATAAGTATTGCATGGTTTATATGTGAGTATGCATGAATCTGGATGGAATTCTATGTTTTAATTATGGTAGTTAGTCTTGTACACATGTTTTGTGAATTAACCTTTTTGCAGCCAAGGAGGAACTGTAGCATATAACAACTAGAAGTTGTAACCCATAGCAAAAATAATACTGGGATAGCAAAACAGGGGAAGTTCCAGATTAAGCTAAATGCAATAACTATTGTTTGAAGACACTTGATGAAGATTGAACGTGCATCATTATAACAAGTTAATAAAGCGACTTGAGAAGAACTATTTTGCTGATAGGATTCTAATAAATGTTTGTGTGTTTTACATGCAATTTTGTTTTACAGAGTTTCAACTCTATTAGTATTCCTCTTTTTTTTAGTTATGGTTTGAGAAATTCAATATTGACTATATGCTCTGATATCTAGGAGTGGAAGTTAATGATTGCAATTAATTGTTGCTTAGAATAAAACCCCTTCGTGCTTCTATATAGTCAATGGTTGAGTCCTTAGAGAAGTTAGTTTATTTTTGAGTATTTCATTATCAAATGTTTTTCAATTTCATTTATCTATAGACATGATGGTTATTTGGCATGATTTTTATTGAATACAATCTGTGAAGAAGATTTTGTGTAATCTTTTGTGATATGCAATGAATGAAGTGAATTTCACATGGGTGTGTAAGATCTAATAGTTAGATTTGGTTCTAGTTAATGTGAGAATAGCCACTTGAGTAGGCCACTCAAGGTAACTATTTTTCACTTCCCTCAGAGTTATTTATTTGTGTTTGATAGTTGTTTTTTGTTTATCATTACTTCATGAATTACATGCAAGTTAAAATAGAATTCCATACTTTGATTATTAGTAATGAATGTTCATGAGCATGCATGCATTTGGTTAACCAATAGCACTCCAGAGGTTAGAATAAGTTTAGTTGTTAGTTTTGATTAGTTTTGAGTTGATACAATAATATTTTATTATCAGCAGTTCAATTATAGGTTAAGATGTAGAATCCCACAACAACTAGCACTAGTGTTTTTCTTTTACTGTTTTGCAATTATGTGAGTTTTTCAGTAAGTAGAACATCTTGAATAGGATAACTTAGGTAACCTTGAGTCTCTGAAGGCACATACAGTGTAGCACCATCACAAGTTTACAAACCTTGGGTTGACATTTTAATGTAGTCTTTGCAATGTTGAGCGGATTGTTCAGTCAAACATACCTCTAAATTGTGTAGGTTCTACCAAGTTTACAAAACATTAGTTTCTAGACTCTATATTTTTGGCATCATTGTTAGGGATGGTGCTATCTTCGTAGACTTGTTTTCTAAGCTTTCATAGTTTACATTTTCTTTTCAGCATTAGGATTGTTAGACTTAATCTTTCTCACAACACCAGAAGATACACTAGCATTGTGTAGGATCGCTACTATATAAAGCCATATTTTATGTATGCAAAGGTAGAGAGACTCTTTGGGTATATTCCTTCCCTCTACACGCCAAGAAGCCATAGCAAAAAATGGTGAATCCAATACCCAAAGCAAGGGTAATACTAAAGAAGAAATTTCCCTATCACCAACATCTACTATAGTAACAGAGGGAACATGTTGAACCATGGGGGATGTAGTGGATGATCCTGAACGTGCAACCTTTGAGTTCCCAATCACTAACTAGGAAAGGGCTACAGTGTTGAAGAACATCCCTCCTTCATCCTTACCAGTCTTTTATGGGTTAATGACTGAGGACCCAGATACATTTATGTTTGAATTTGATGTCCTATGCAGAAATTATGACTATAATTTTGATGCTTATAGGCTCAAACTCTTCCTTGCCACTCTAAAAGATACAACTATAAGATGGTTTATGGGATTAGGCAAGGATGTTGTTCCTGATTGGGATACCATGAAGACATTGTTCTTGAAGAAGTACCAAGACTATTGTAGGGGACCTGATAGGAGGAAAGATGAAATTTTTAGAATGTCACAGAAGGAGGATGAACCATTAGAAGATTATGTGGAGAGATTTCAGTTTGCCTTGAAGAAAAATCCACATAACAAGTTGTCTAAAGAATCCCTCGGGTTAGTATTTTTTAGGGGAGTCAATGATGACTATATGGATGCCTTCAACCTCATTGGAAAAGGAGATATCTCTTAGATACTATTTGAAAACATCTACAAGTAAGGTCTGCAATAATTATTCTAAGACCTTCACTAAAAAACTAAGAGGAGATAGGACATCCACTATTGGCAAATCATCTACAGGGGTTTCAAAGATAGAATTAAGCAATTTGTTGTCCAACATGAAAGAGGAAATTATCAACCACTTAGCCACTCAGTTGGATACTCTTCACATCAAAAAGAAGCAATAGGAAGCTGAGGCAATGCTCACTGAATACTTCCCAAGCTATAGGAAAAGGAAAGCAAACTATAAATGCAAGAGGGTGGCTAGCATCCAACGTGATAAAGTTGAGAAACCTGATTTTTAGCCACTTGAAGGAGAGGATGGAAAAATCTTTTATATAACTCAAAGAAGGCCATGGAAAAAAATACAAGGTATGCCACAAGACCCTCTTAGCTTTAATTCATCCTTTCCCATCGAAAATCCAAACTTTTCTATTTGGAACTCTCAACCTTGGCTAGCAAACTAAAATCAATGGAAAAACCCTCAACAATGGCCACAACCCGAGAAAAATTGGAACCAACAATAGCCAAATCCTTGGCCACAAAAAAATATGCAGGGATCCAATTATAATCCCCAATGGCCAACACAACAGAACCAATGGCAGCCTCAATGGAAAAAAGGTCAGCAATGGTAGCAACAAAATATGAACTATCAGCAGCCTATGCTTCCACCTCAACCACAATAGCAAGCTATTATGTCTCCATAAAATTCTACATCCCATCCACCCAAGCCACCACAAATACCTACCCAACCTACACCTAACCCTAACAACAAGCCTTTTTAGCAGGCTTATACTAACAGAACTATGCAATACCCCACTTATGGGGTAGAGGTGAGTGATTTCCACCTCAAATCAAGAAAACAACTTGTTGGACTTTCATCCCCTCAAATTATTGAGATAAAGGATGAGGGACCTATAGTTGAAGCTTCAAAAAAAACACCTTTGGAACCCAAGTCAAATCAGGTACACAAAACTACCTTAAGTCCAAAGCCTCCTTTTCCTGAACACTTAGCCATTCAAAAGCATCAAACACAGGCTAAGACAGATCTCCTAGGCCAATTAAAGGATGTGAGCATTAAGATTCCACTCATCCAAGCTATCAAGCACATCCCTATTTATAATAAAACTGTGAGGGACCTATGTCTTAAGAAACCAAGAAGGAAAAGAAAGAATCATCAGACATACCATGTTTTGGGAAACCTTGCTAATATCATGTTGGAAACATAACTAAATTCCTAAATATATGGACACTGGTAGTCTAGTAGTGAACATCAATATTAATGGAACTCTTATCAATAACACCTTGATTGACTTAGGGGCAACAATCAATGTTATGACTAAAGAAACAATGCAATTACTTCAGTTAGCCAACCTCAGACCTACACAAACTATTTTACAATTAGTTGATAGGTCAACAGTCAAGCCTGAAGGAATCATTGAAGATTTAGTTATTGCATTGGATTCTTGGGAATATCCTATTGATTTCATAGTTTTATAGTCAAAGGTTAATCTTGCAGGATACCCACTCATCCTAGACAGACCATGGTTAGCTACAGTCGGTGCATTCATAGGTTGTAGGTCTAGAAATATGATAATATCTAATGGGACAGTGACAAAGAAATTGGTCCTCTACCCTCCATCCCAACCTTATGTTGATCTTGAGAAAAATATTTGGCCCACTTTGATGAGGAAGACAATTATTCTCTGTAGACATTAATGACTATAGAACACAACCCTCTATTGGATGATTGGGATGAAGATGAGTTCATTGCTCACATAATACAAAATGACTGTGGCAAGAGCCTGCAACAACAAGATTGTCTTGCATGCCTACAAGACCCCCTGCAAAGTATTATACCCAATAATTCCTCAGAAGAAATATCTCAGATCTTTCATTCCTTCCACAATAGTGTGTACAAATTATTCCAATCCTTGACCTCTCATCTGTGCAAGAATCCTCCAAATAATTGGAAGTCATGCCAAGAAAAATGTTGAGCATTAACAATGCCTTGACTAAAGAACAACATAATTCCCTGCACATAGTGTTGTAGGCACACTCAGCAGCATATGCATGGGATTACCATGATATGAAAGGAATAGATCCTGACTTATGTATGCATAGGATCTATATTGATGATGGTTATCAACCCATTAGAAAACTTCAGCAACAAATGAACCATGTCTTGAGAGAAATAGTGAAAGTTGAACTTCAAAAACTCCTTGATGTAGGCTTTATCTATCCTATATTTGATAGTGAATGGGTCTCACCTTTGGCAATTGTTCCTAAGAAAGGTGGAAAATGGAGAGTTTGTGTAGGCTACAAGGAACTGAATATGGCCACAAGGAAAGACCACTTTCCATTTCTCTTCATAGATCAAGTGCTTGATTCTTTAGCTGGGAAAAAGTATTTTTCATTCTTAGATGGTTTCAATGGTTACAATCAGATAAAAATTGCTCCAAAAGATCAAGAAAAAACTACATTCACATGACGTTGGGGTGCTTATGCCTACTCTATTTTTCCCTTTGGTTTATGGAATGCTCCAGATACTTTTCAAAGGGAAGTGCTCAACATCATTTCTGATTATGCTTATGATTGTATGGAGATATATATGGATGATTTCACCACATATGGAGAGACTTATGAGGAAGCCCTCAATAATCTGGAAAAGGTATTGAAAAGATGTAAAGAACACAACATGTCACTCAGTAATGAAAATAGTTTTATGATGATGACACAGGGCATAGTTTTAGGGCACTTCATATCAAGTGCAGGGATTTAGGTTGATCCACAGAAAATAGAAATTATTTATACATCACCTATTCCATAGAAGCAAAGAGATATCATAAGTTTCCTTGGTCATGCAAGCTACTATAAGAGGTTTATTAAATACTTCAGTAAGATTGTTGCACCATTGTTATTTTTGTTGAGTAAAGACATTGAATTTGAGTGGACATTCGAATACCACCACTCATTTGAAGAGATGAAGAAAGCCTTGACTCAAGCACCTATTTTGAGGGGGCCTAATAGGACCCTACCTTTTCATATACATACAGATGCTTTATATTTTTCCATTTGAGCAATTTTGGGTTAGATAGAAGGTAACAAAGCATATGCAATTTACTACATTAGCAAAAATATTTAGGGGGAAAAAATGAATTATACTGTTACAGAAAAGGAGATGCAAGCAGTAGTGTATGTCATCAATAAATTCAAGCATTACATTACTGGTTATTTAGTAATTGTCCATATAGACCACACTGCTATCATATATCTTATGAACAAACCTATAGTAGGATGCATATTAGTTAGATGGCAACTACTTTTACAAGAGTTTGTTATTAAAATTGTGGACAAACTTGGTAAGGCTAATATAGTGGCAGATTTCTATCAAGATTGCCAACATAATCAGCTAAAGGGGTGGTGGATGATTCATTCCCAAATGAACACTTATTTTCTCTAAATGTACATATTCCCTCATATGCTAATATTACCAATTATTTAGTAACATGGCAAATTCCACCACACTTTTCTCCAAGGGAAAAGAGATAGTTGGTACATAAATGTTTTTGTACTCTTGGATATCAGGTTATCTAATTTACACTGGCCTTGACAACATCATGAGAAGGTGCATAAGGGAAGATGAAGTTCAATATCATGATGCTTTCCATGATGAGCCATGTGGAGGTCATTTTACAACAAAAAGAACAGCATTTAAAATCCTCACAACTAGTTATTATTGGCCAACTTTGCACAAGGATTTTGTTAAATACACAAGGAGTTGTGATAGGTGCCAAAAGATGGGTAAACCAACAAGAAGTGATGAAATGCTATTGCAGCCTCAGTTCACACTAGCTCCTTTTGACAAATGGGGTTTAGACTTTATTGAACCAATCTCACCTACTTCCAACAACAAGGAATACATTCTTGTTTTCATTAATTACTTAACTAAGTGGGTAGAAGTAAAGGCATTATAGTTTTCCAAAGATTGCAATGTGGCTAAATTTTTGTATGAGGGTATATTTACTAGGTATGGAGTACCTAGAGAAATAGTCATTGATCAGGGTCCACAGTTTACTTCAAACCTCAACACCAAACTGGTTGAAGAATACCAAATTAGGCACAAGAAGTCAACACCCCACCACCCTCAGGCTAATGGTCAGGTGGAGGTCACTAATAGAGAAATTGAAAGTATTCTGACCAAAATAGTGTAGCTACATAGGAAAGATTGGGTGGAAAGGTTACCAGAAGTAGTATGGGCATATAGAACAACTTGGAAAATAACTGGTTTTACACCCTATGAGCTAGTGTATGGTAAAACAATAGTCCTTCCCATTGAGTTTGAATATAATACATTAAGGACAACAATGGAATTGGAAATGGATCTAACAAAATCTCAAAAAGAGAGGTTGCATAATTTAAATGGATTGGATGAAATCATAATGGAGGCAATCCATCACATTGAGGTAGTACAACAACAAAGGATGAAGTGGCATGACCAGTACATCAAAACAAAGGAGTTTAATAGAGGGGACTGAGCATTGTTATATGATTCAAGGTACAAATACTTCAAAGGGAAACTCCAATCCAGGTGGTTGGGACCCTATGAAATTAGTCTAGTCTATCTTAATGGAGCAGTCAAGTTGCACACCACATATGCAATCATATTCTCTCTTCTAGTTAATGGCCATAGGTCAAAGCTATATAAGAAGCCATTACAGAAAGATGATTTTATTTTCTCCCTGTTTCATACTTAGTATGGTGTTTGTAGTGATCCAAATACAATTTCAGACACCAATAGTGTCATCTCAACAACACATGACATGCCCATTACTCCTGGTGACCCAGAGATTGAGCTACATAGCTCAATCCCTGAGATCACTTGAGAAAAAATTCTTACTTTTTCTCACAAGTACACATAACATAGTTATAATGATGTTCATATTTTCTCCAAGGAGACCTATTTTATATTTGATTGTTACACATTCAAAAAGGGTCTTGATGTTGTAAGGACCTGTAGCATAATAGTTGTCAACATTTAGAATAGGTCCTATTGTTGAAGGTACACGTAGCACCGTCTAGCAGAAGAAAAAAATTCAAATCACTTAGCGCCACAATAACTACAATTCACATGCATTCAACTGAAAAATTTCACATGCAATATCCATATTTTCATAATAAGTACAAGAAACATGAATCGTTTAATTCTTGTAGCCTATTCTCATTTTTAACATTCGAGTTGTCACATCACCAACTATTATACGTTTAATCTTCTTTATTACCTTCCATCTACCACCTCACAATTCCTTCACCTATAGTTATTTCAGGTCACGTCAAATCAAAATCCAAATACATCCTATTTAGTTTACACACATGATGATCAGTTATGTCTTCCATTAGACACATAAGGTACACTATTGTAATTACCATAGATTTCTTTAAACTTTCATTATGTCTTTCATATAATTTATGCATGCGAAATATTCATACCATTAATTTCCATACTTTCTAATCATACCACTTCCCAATCATAAGGTGAAGTGAGGTCACTTCAACCATTAAGTTGGGGGAAGGGTACAACTCAGCCATTTTTTTCAAAATCTGCTACCCAAATCAAATGCAATAGATAGATGCGACATGCAAACCCCTCCTAAAATTATACCTACTTTTTGTTGATACTTCCAATTGTCAAATTCCCAATCTTGAGAACTTGAGCTAATTCCAAACTAGAGTCAAACCTAGAACCTGTTTGTGAGTTCAAATTAAGTTGATACTAAGAAGGGGAGTTGCAGTTATGGTATGGTGGTAAAAGTATATGAGGAAACAGAATGAAAGAGAAAGGTTTTGAAAGTGGTGGAGTCAATTGAGCTGAATTTTCAAGGTTAACACATTGAGTAGAGTAAAGAAGATTTATAATGGGAGGCGATGTTATCAAGAGAGAATCGTCGACTCATAAGAAAATTCTGGAAGATGCAATGGTCTTACCCATTTTTACCAGAGTTGGATGGATTGATTATTTCTTGAAACTAACGTAGAATTCGATGATAATATAACAAGTAGGTTTGCAATTATGCTGCAGTATGATGAATCAATGGTGAAAGGACTATTAGTGGATGCATCTGAGATCACCATAGCACAAGTTTTTGGGTTACTTAGAACTGGAGCAGATTTTCTAGTATGTGTAGATGCAGTTGCAACCAGAGAGGAATTTTATATGCAAGGAGAGAATTTGGACACATCTTCACAAGGTACAAAGAGGATCTCTCTTCCATGGTTATGGGCTAATTGTGATTCCTATATTGTTAGATATCTTACATGTGATGGTAGGAAAAATCTCTTGTATACGATACATTTTAAATTGCTTAGTCACCTTCAGCACAATAAGTTGCTAAATGTGCCAAATTTTCTTTATAACATGTTGAAAAGAATGGCATCAGAGTATCAATGGAAACAAAGTGACACTACCCTATCACACCACTGTTTGATTGCTTTACTCATAAAAATAATTTTGATAATTCAGTATCCATAAGTAGACTAGGAGGATTTTAAGAAATGTGAAGATATTAATAGTTTACTAGATGCATCTATGGTACCTAAGACTATAGAGCCACAAGATGAACATGTAAGAGAAAGTCATCATGTCTCACCTATGGCTTCACCTACCCGTAGCCAAGGTGAGAATGAGGAACATAATGAACCAGAGTCTAGGTCACCTATAATTAAGGAAATTCCATCTTCTTCAAAATCAAAAAACCCATGAAGAGGCAATACATCCACACCTAAAAAAAAAAGAAAAAGAAGGATGTTCAAAAGAAGAAGGGTGTTCAAAAGGAAAAGAAAAATGTTAAGAAGGAAACACCTACACCTAGATGTTCAAGCAAATTAAAGAGACAAGGTATCATGAGTGGAAATATAGAGAAACTTGAAGAAGAGGAAAAGAGCAAAGAACAAAAGGAGGAAGGTGTCATGTTTGTAGAGACAAACTCTGAAGGGAAGGGAGATATCCATGGCAATGTAAATATACCGATGAAAATGAAGAGATATGTGTTTACTATTTCTGATTCAGAATCAGAAGATGTGTTTATTGCTAAGAAAACACAAAAGGAAACCCTAGATAGTTTTACCTATGAGAACTATGAAGGGGGAGGTAGTGAGCAGTTCATGGAAATAGAGGAAATGTATATAGAAGAAAGAGATGTTAGGAAGGATCTCCAAGAAGCCTTGGACAAAATCAAACACTTGGAAGAGTTAGTATAGAGCTATGAAAAGAAGGACAAGGAGAGGGAAATAAAAATATAGGAAATTGAGGAAAAATTGCAAACATATGACCATGGTACTAATCTTGATTTATTAGCACAATTGGCCATAACTGAGACCGAGGATGGAGAACTAGTAGTACCAGATCAAAAACCTTCTCCCATAAGAACTCCAATTCACCATACCACCTTGTCACTTGGTTATCAATTATGGAGAGTGATTGATGAGTTTGCATGGGAAAAGGAAAATTGGAAAAAAGAGAAAGATATTTTAATTGAAGAGCATGCTAAGGAGTTGGAGAAGAAAGACATGGAGTTAAGAAGATCAGCAGTTAGATTAGAAGAAGTGGAAAACAAAGCTGCATAGATCATAAGATGCAGACCTCTAGCGAGGACATATGCATTATTTCTACAAGAAATATTTCTAATTTTTTAGTTCAATAGGCTAATTAGTAAACAATCAATTGGGATGAGCAGAATTTTTGAGTTCCTTAATGTTTTTGTTGATTCTACACTTGAGGAGCAAGATCAGTTGTGTGAATACTATTTACACAATTATGTGGTGTTAGATGAAACATAGTGGAATCCTCTGATATTTGTAGGGGATCTCCAGGTAAGGGCACTTGCATCTTATTACAAAAATGAACAACTTAGGGGGGAAATAATGGAAGAATATGAGAGGAAGAAATCAATTGCTCTCCCCATAAGGAAAGAATCTAAAAACTCTAATGTAGTCATAGATGAATGGTTGAAACTCCTTGATTATAAAGGTGTGGGAAAGAAAATTATGAAACTAAGGACAACAAATTACAAAAGAATATAAACATTAGCTATGGTTTTGGGTCAGAAATGCTACAGTTATATGCAAAGCAGATGGAACAACCTAACCCTAGAATTACAGAGAAAGGAACCTCATTCCATGTATAATTTCACCACCATAATTGAAAGGGTACACAGGTACATGACAATTGGTGTTGACATAGGGATTTACTAGGTACCACTCACATTTCACCCACCTATGCTACTCTATCTAGTTCCACATTGGATAGGGGAGAAAAGTGAGGAATGTGAGAGATTTGGGAACACCAAAATGAGGCAACTTGTAGCTTACAGAGGTTTTTAATTGAAATAGATCCAAGGAGTTGATGTTGTTATAGACCTGAGGCAAATCACCTTGTAATATAACTTGTACCCCTAATGTTTTTCTTGAGGACAAGCAAAAGTATAGTTGGGGGGAATGATGGGTTTCTTTATTAGCCTATTTTATGTTACTTTCATGCATCCTTTCAAACACTTTTAGATATACCTTTCAGATAAAACTCCTCTATTATGCTATCTTTTCATACTTATTATACAAACTTGGACTTAAATCATAGTAATGGAAATATGGTTATGACATAATAAGAATTGCATGGTTTATATGTGAGTATGCATGAAATGTGGATGGAATTCTATGTTTTAATTATGGTACTTAGTCTTGTGCACATGTTTTTTGAATTAACATTTTTGCAACCAAGGAGGAACTGTAGCACGTAGCAACTGGAAGTTGTGACTTGCAACAAAAAGAAGACTAAGACAGCAAAACAAGGGAAGTTCCAGATTAAGCAGATGCAATAACTACTGTTTGAAGACACCTAATGGAGATTGAATGTGCATCATTATAACAAGTTAATAAAGAGATTGGAGAAGAAGAACTCTTTTGTTGATAGGATTCTGATAAATGTTTGTGTGTTTTACATGTAATTCTATTTTATAGAGTTTCAATTCTATTAGGATTCTTCTTTCTTTTCAGTTATTGTTTGAACAATTCAATCTTAACTATAAGCTCTGATATCTAGGAGTGGAAGTTAATGATTGCAATTAGTTTTTTCTTAGAATAAGACTCCCTCATGCTTGTATATAGTTGATGGTTGAGTCCTTAGAGAAGTTAGTTGATTTTCACTATTTCATTATCAGTTATTTTTCAATTTTAGTTATCTAGAGACATGATGGTTATTCAACATGATTTTCATTTAATACAATTTGTGAAGAAGATTTTGTGTAATCTTTTGTTGTATGCAATGAATGAAGTAATTTCACATGGGTGTGTAGGATCTAATGGTTAGATTTGGTTCTAGTTAAAGTGAGAACTACCATTTGAGAAAGCTACTCAAGGTAACTATTCTTCACTTCATTTATAGCTGTTTATTTTTGTTTAATAGTTGTTTTCTATTTATCATTACTTCATGAATTGCATGCAAGTTAAATTAGAATCTCATACTTTGATTATTAGTAACGAATGTTCATGATCATGCATGTATTTGGTTAACCAATAGCACTCTTGAGGTTAGAATAGGTTTAGTTGTTAGTTTTGATTAGATTTGAGTTGATACAATAATATTTTATTAGCAGTAGTTTAGTTAAATGTTAAGTTGTAGGCACCCATAGCCATTAGCGCTAGTTTGTTTCTTTTACTATTTTGCAATTCTGTGAGCTTTTTAGCAAGTAGAACATCTTGAATGGGATAACTTAGGTAACCTTGAGTCTCTGAAGGCACATACAGTGCAACACCATCACAATTTTACAAACTTTGGGTTGACATTTTAATGTAGTCTTTGCAATGTTGAGTGGATTGTTCAGTCATACATACCTCTAAATTGTGTAGGCTCTACCAAGTTTACAATACATTAGTTTAGACTCTACATCATATATCTTTTGAGTAGCTTTTATAAACCCTACCTTCACCTCAACATCTTGTATGGGGTTAACCTTTCTAGGCCTTTACCCATACCACTTTAGGTTCAATGCATAGGCAATCATGTGCAGGAAGTGTTGAACTTCTTTAATATTTTATGAATGACCGATTGAATATGTTCATTATAAAACCTACAATATATATTATCTCTTCTTAGAATGACCTTCATTTGTTCAATCATACACTTAATCTACACATACAATTCTCTAAGTCTAGGTATATTAGCATCATCATATCTAATGTCTTTTAAGACTAGATTAATGACAATGAAACTAGATTTTTCACTAGCCAAAAATGTGTCACTCTTCACCACCTCCTACACCCTCTTCCTTTGATTTGACTTAGAATTGGGCCTCCAATTCTAGTTTATTATTGTAACCATTAGTTGCAATTCATCTTGTAACTCAAGAATCCTCTCCAGGATAATGAATTATGATGCATGGTCTTAAAGAGTGCATGTGAAATTTGTTGGTTGTATATAAACACCTATGCATATCTAACATCATTAACTACCTATTTGATCCAACTAATTTTTCTCATTTCCTTAAGTTTATTATGCATAGCATGCACACAAGGAGTCCACCAAATATGCTTGTAGGCCACCTCAATCAACTTCCCTATAGCCTTATACATATGTGTCATATTTATCTCTACTTGCACCACATTCTCTGACCCAACCTCTTCAATAGCATCACTAAGGATTTGAAACTAAAAATTTCCATTCTTACATGGTACCCTGAATAATTATTATCCCTAATGAAATAAGGGTCCTATATACATGTGATCAAGATATTGACGAGTGGATGATTCCTAATGTCCATCCACTCATCAATGACCACTAGTAACCCAGGTAATATTTATTTTCTCTATTAAAATATTAGTCTGAATAGTTCCTACCCACGATTATTGTACTCAATTTTATTTCCCTTAGTGGCACAAATGATGATCCTAGTCTTATTATCTTTGCAACAACCTCCTTACAATAAGGAGAGGAATCCACATGGAATGGAATGCCATTATCAATGACACAATTTGTCTCCTTCTTGTATTGTTCATTGAATAACTCTTCCCAACATATTTGTAGCATCAATACTACTAGTTGTTATATGTTTCACCTTAGGCTTTGTTACCTCTAAACTAGATGGAAAAGAATGATGTTGTGACTCTTAAAATGTTCTAGTAGGAATAGGACCCCTTTAGTGGCAAAGTAGAAGTCGTAAGTGTTTTTTCTTCACCACAACCACACAACCTATATATTTTGGCCCTTTTTAAGTGATAATTTGCCACATACCTCCACAACTTTGACTAACATGAAGGATTTGTGCATTAACTCTTGTTTAATGTTATCTTGAAATTCAAGTTACAAAAATGACATCTCCATAGCCTAGTGTCCCTCATTGTCCCAAGTTTTTTCTTGAATTTTGGTTGTAAATTATTTCAAAGGGAACTTATTATAACAAAGCTTTAGACCCTTGACAAATTCTTCTAATAACTTGGAAGGGAAACTAAAATGTGTAATCCCAATAGAACTAGATGCCTCACCCACCCAACCCTACATCATTCCCTCCACTAAAAAAATTATACTTGGAGTCTTACATTCAACCCTCATAGGCTCTTTTTAACTCTCTTCATCACTTACGCTTGGAGAACTCATGTTGACAATAAAAGAAATAAAATTTATGGTTTAAATTTTAAACCATACATGTCATTATGCATAGGCTCAAAACACAAGGATTTTAATTTTTTTTCCTACTTTAGGTCACATTAAGCACATAAGAAAAGGATACACAAAAATAGTAATCCTTCTTCTTTAACCTTTTTCAACAAGGATTTCACTCTTTTTTTTCTCACTTCATGTCACATTGAGTGTAGAAGCAGAAGATACACAAAATATTAACTCCTAAATTGACCAATATATATCAAACATTTACTCAAAATTGCAAATAAGCATTTCAAAATAATTTACTAAATTTATTTGAAAACCAAAACTACTATTATTATAAAAAGTAAAGTTAATACTTGAACACTTGGCACTCATTATTCCTCTTGCTATCACTTCCTCGCTTGCCAATACGCTCACTCTCGAAGCTTTGCTTGCTCTCGCTCTAGTTATGTAGTTGTTGTACTTGTTACTCAATGCTTCCAATTTTTTATTGTGATTTGGAGTGAGAGTGTGAGATGTATTTATAATTTTATAGGGAGCTTAGGGTGTGGGTGGGACCTTAAAATATTAGGGTTAGGAATAGGGAGATGAACATCTACAAAAATGTGATTAAAAGGATATATTTTTGGAGGTTTTTGGCACAGAGGATGGCTAGCCAATTGAAAAATTTTGAGAGATTTTGTAGAGTTTCCTTGAATTCTTAAGAGCATTTTGACATCCCCCATGCCTCCAACAAGAGATTCATCTCAAAAACTTTCCCTTTAAGGTAGATGCCTCGTCTCTTCCTTGGTGGTGACAATGAAGAGACAAAAGTGGGACATTTCCTAGCTATACCTAAGTTTTAGGGACATCCCTATTTTAGGGGGGATGCATCCCTATGGAACACTAAAATTTATTTAATTTAACACTTTATTATTTCAATCCTTACTCATTTATCTATTAATTATGTGTATAATTAATTATATTACTTAATTTGCATCGATAAGCATTCCTTTAGAGATGAGCTCTAGATGAAATACATAAATTAATGGTAGAGATTAAGAGAGCTACCATGAAATAGATCTTACATTGTGAAAAAAAACTTAAATAGTAAAAAATAAAATACTTTTTATTTATCACTCGCGAAAAAGAAAATTAATTACAAAATCATAATGAAATTACATTCAATTCTTTATTTAAATTAAAATTTACTACACTATTCTATACAAATATTAGTAAAATAAATAAACTATGTGATAATAAAAAATTACTATATTATTCTATATAAATGGTTAGTAAAATCAAATACAATAAAAAACCAATACACTATTCTATAACAAGAATTAGTAAAATTAAAAACTAAATATACAATCCAATTAATTTTCTTCCTATTAATCAAATATGTAATCCCATTAAAAAAGGTAAAGATACAAACATTATTACTTAATAATAATATTATAAAGAACTCCATAAAAATAAACATATTTCCAAGTGGTGATTTAATCCAGAGAACTTAGAAAATATTTCATATAACTCGAAATGCATGTACACAATCTCATACAATATATGATATGTAATCCCAATACTAATAACAAAAATGCCACTTTGAACTTAAGACCATTAAAGCTTACATTAAAGTAACTTCAATTCTATAGCCCTCTTTACTACTTCTGGCCACCTCCTAAAGTTGTACAACAAAAATTCTACTTATAAATAGATTGTCGTGTGCTAATATCTACATCTGATTAAACATTGAACTATTTTCTACCATTTTGTATTCCTCTTCAACAAGTTCTTGTTGCAACCATTGAAACTTACACTACTAATTAAGATTAAATTCATTATCAACCTTCAATTTTTTATGTATTATTAATTTATTTGTTATGTTGCACTTAGTCAATAGAGACATTGGTCAACATTTGATCAATTTATTTTTCCTAGCAATTTTTAATCACAAAGAACCATTAACTCTTTCTTTTGTAAACTATTTATGCACTTACAAAAGGTTTGTTATGAAATAATTTGCACAACAGAAAAATATAATATGAATATGTTGCAAATACTTGATAATAATATGCCACTTTGAGGGGGAAACCTCATAATCCACTTCGAGGGGGATGCCTCTAATAGTCTTCAATAAGAACACAATACTCAACTTGATGATAATAACCTACATATACCTCATATATATACCATACTTATGCCTAGGATATCACCCAGACCAATCTAGATAACCCTATATAAGCCTTAGGCCAACCTAAATATCTAAGTAACAATATAATAATGATAATATGACTTAATTAAGAGTTAAGGTAGCCACAAGCTGACTACTCATAACATTATACTCACTCTAGGGATAGTGGCATAAAATTTCCCTCCTCTTTACAAAAGCATTGTCCTCAATGCTAACTTTTTCTTTTTTTTCTTCTTCATCTCCTTTTTACTTTCGCTTCTTCTACTATTACTTCTTATTTTTCTTCTTGTTCTTTCTCTTGTCTTTCTCTTACTCTTGTTCTTGGTATGTCTCTTTCTCTTGTTCTTGTTTTTGCTCTTGTTCAAGTGCTCTTATTCTTTCTTTTCTTCTTGATCTTGCTCTTTTTCTTGTTCTACTTCTTGTTCTTTTTCTTTTTCTTCTTTTTTGTGGAAACTTTTTGTTATGAAGAAATTATAGAAAGATAGTTTTGCAATAAATTACACAAATAAATTCAAATTACTCTTCTATTTTTTGCAACTTACCAAGGCCTAGGTTGCACTTTCCCAAAAAGCTCTCCCAAAAATTAGGTATTTTTCAATCTTGAGAGTGAGTTTGTTGGAAACCCTAATTATGCAATAAATCGCTTATTTTTTATTCAAATTATCTACAATTTTGGTTATATTCTCCTATATTAACTATTAAAAAACCCACCAAAAATCAGGAACCAATTCTACAAGAATTGGGAGATATTCACTTTCCAAATAAATTGGGCAGAAACCCTAATTCTGCGATAAATCTCTCAATTCTAAACTAATTCCTCTAAAATTTGGATTTTAGCTTCTTGAATATTTCCTTCAAAAACCCTTTAAAAATAAGACAAAAAATCACCAAAATATGGAAGATATGGGTTTCACAAAATGACCAAAATTGGAAAAATGGCTTGTCATAATGGTGCTAAGATCATGCTTTGATACCACTTGTTAATATGAAATAATTTTCACAATAGAAGAATATAATAGGAATATGCTACAAAAACTTGATAATAATATGCCACTTCGAGGGGGTAGCCTCTTAATCCAGTTCGATGGGGATACGTCCAATAGTCTTCAATAAGAACACAATACTCAACTTGATGATAATAACCTACCTATACCTCATATATATCATACTTATGCCTAGGATATCACCCAAGCCAACCTAGATAACCTTGTATAATCCTTAGGTTGACCTAAATAACTAAAAAATAATATAATAATGATAATATGACTTAATTAAGAGTTAAGGTAGCCACAAGTTGACTACTCATAACACTAAACTCACTATAGGGGTAGGGGCATAAAAAGGTCACCTAATGGTTTGTGGTGTTTTCAATCCTCTTTACCTCAATCTTTCCACAACCTATGATTCTATAAGTTGATTGCTCCACAAAATTCAAAACTTTACTATATCAGTGTCTTATTATTATATTTTTTTTTGAACTAATAAAAGATTGTTTTTAATAGTATTTCAAATATAGTTAATTGTTTATGAACTGATATTTATATGTTTGAGGATGGTCATTGTCTTTTAGATATATTTTAATTTTCAATTAATGTAACCGATGTTGGTTTATGGTTGTTTATAGCCTCTTACATATGTTAAATTGTTTATATTGATATTGCATTTATCTTCAACTATTTTTTATGCTTAAATTGAAAAAAAAACTCTAGCTGACACAACCTTTTCAACTAGGACATAATTTTCTTATACACATGATTTCTAATGCTATATTTACATTTTAGATTTCAATATATAATTGTATCAAATTATCATTCAACTATATCTTACTCTATTAAGTTTTCATTTCTATGTGCTCATAAATGTAGAGAAACATGTTACTTTTTTTGCAACCCACATTGGTTAATTCTTTATATTATATTGATACTAACATGTTTGAGGGCAGTTAGTTGCCACCTAATATATATAGCTAGTTCTTTACAATGATACTAAAATGTTTGAGGATGGTTACAAGACTCATTGTGTTTTACTACTATTTTTCTTACAATGATTTGTAATTTTGTTTTTTTATGTAAGATTAATATATAAAATCTTAGGTAATGTGATCCAAAATGTTGAAATTTTTTAATACTATATTAAACTCATGTTTTTATAAGGTGATCCCTAGATAATCCCTATCTTATAAAGTCATTTATATTTTAGGATAGTTATTTAAATATCAATATTTAGTATATTTTTATTACATAAAATTTAATACAGTATTATATGATTGGATGCGATCCAAATGGTATACATGTTACACAAAATACAAAATATATAGATATAAAAATTTCTAAATACATATTTCCCCCTAGAATGGTTCTAAATATTAATGTACTACATTGGAGAGATTTCACTACGTAGATGATTGGTGCAGGAGCACCTAATATGTAATTGTTGCTCAAATAATGCATTTTTGCAATTTTGGAGTCCTTGCGGTCTTAGGGGGTTAATAAGGTCTTTAATGACCATGATTAATGTTTTAATACCATTTTCAATCCATTTTGGGTGTGGGTTTTTAGTTTTTTGCAGTTTTCAAAAAAATTGTCAAAGTTGCTATTTTGGGTGTCATGCATTTTGGCAACTTGGAAAAAATGATGAAAAATCCTTAATGGAAATGGGAAACATATTGTAACTGAAAAAATGGATTGTAAAATTCATGTTAGATCCTAGAATGGTTGATGTTTTAACATGGGAAGTGATTTTTGGTGTTTATGCAAGAATTTGAATAAGATTTTCCAATGTTTTATGTAATTGCAGCAAGTTTTTAGATTTGGTACGGCTTGTACATATGGCCTTGTTTGTGAAATGAAACCTTTTTCATGTTAAATTAATTTTTTTCTACTTTCTTTTGGCTTTGATTTGAGGCATTTTCATGGTGAAATGAGAAAGTTCAATGATTTTGGTGAAAACTATCCAAACCCTAGCTAGGGCTGGCAGCAAGCACTAAAAATGTAATAAATTTTTTTCTACTTGTCCAAAATTTTGTATTGATCTATATTTTGATTTTGCTTTGGTTTTATGACTTCAAATGCTCACGTTTGGGAGTAATCTTCACCAGTCCGCTTCAAGAAAGCACAAAAAAAGGGTTTCTAATTCTGTAATAGTCCATTTTTTACCTATTTCATACAAAGTAACCCTAGCCCATTTTCATGTATGTGTAGTAAGATCCAAAAGGATATTCCAAACAAGTCTTACATTTTTAATAGCAGGTCTACAATGAAATTTATGACCAAAGAAACCAAATTGATGCCCCCATGTTTTAGGTTTTAAGAGCAAGTTGTCAAGAATGAACAAGAATGCACATTTTCACCATTTGGATTGGAAACCCTATTTGTGATGTGTTTAGTTTTTATTTTTTCTCTACATCAATGATGATACCTCCTATAAGATTCAACAACAACAATGGTGTCACATCATCTACTAAAGAGCATAGAAAGGCATCGTGGCATACAATATTATGCAGAGAAAAGTAAATCAACAAGACTAGGTGAGAGACATGTAACTAGTATTTGACATAAAGCAATGCACAACTCTACATTCAATTTTATTTCAATATCATCATTTTTCATACCTCCAAGATTTATTCCCATAACCTCTCACACATTTCATAGATCTAAGTACATTGTGATGCACAAACACTTTCACTCACTTGAATAGACAAAATATCAATCATGTTGACATGTTTCATTTGCATAGAGAATTACCCAAAAAATCAAGTTAGAAATTTGAAGGATGTGATTAAGTGTTATAGAAGCTCTATCGAGTGAAGTGGAAACTATTTTTCCAAGTGAAATAACATGGGCCCTAGGAGCATGCCTCCTACTTTGCAAAACTTGACCTTGAGTAGAAGAGATGTTAATAGAAATGGTGAATTCATTCTTCAAGTTAGGCATGCATGGGGAGGGAAATTAAAATATAGTGTCCATACCATTACCACAAGACATTATTGTTATTGCAAAATATTTACCTAGATGTATCAAACAATTGGAAAAAATTATTCTTAGAAGATAAGGTGTAGAGCATAAACACTATAATTTTTTTAGTTTCTCATGAGTTATCAAAGCCTTAAAGCACAAGATTGCACACAATCCATACTACAAGGATCTGTCCAACTCAATGAATTTACACTCTTGGGTTCACCTTCCACTCCTAAAAATTCTATTTGGCATGCTTCAACATGACTACAAAAATATTGTAGAACCTACAACTCAATCCATATCCACAAAATTGAAGAATTTAACAATGTTGAAGAAGAATTAAATGAAGACTTGTCTTTTGCAATTGTTCTCTCTACAACACATAGAAAGGTTGAACACATACTAAGCTTCTTATAGCTTAACCAAGTTCACCCCTAGATGTTGTGGGTTGGCCTCCTATTACTTGTCGCCAAAGAATGGGTGCAACACATAGGGCTTGCATGCAATGGCATTTCCCACTCTCTTCCCTATAGATGTTGTACTTTTCAAACACACATCAAAGATGTTGAAGTGTGAGGTTTCTCTACATCTTATGCAATACCATGATAATATATTTGGTCAACATCCACATTTCTACTACTTCTTGTTAAATTTTATGATGCAACATAAAATCCAAGCAACAATAGCTATTTGTTTTTTAAATGATTTCATGAAAGTGTACTAGATACAATTGTTGATCTATTCCTCTACATAGAAGACATTCCCAATGGAAAAATTACTAACCAAATTATTTTTTTACTCAAATCTATGTGGAACAAGGCCCTTTTGGACAAGGTGTAGATGGGAGCTATTAGATATGATCATCCAAGTTTGTTGTCCAAAATTTTTCTTCACATTCAATGCAAAAAATGTCAAGTGGTCATACTTACATAATGCAATGCCTAGCATATTTCCTACCAAACCAACATAGTTATAATAGGGTATGTGCAGGATAATCATGGAAAAACAGGGCCTTAAGTGGCAAAAAATTCAAAAAAATCAAAGTTAAGCAACTTGACGTAAAAATTTGAATAAGTTATCTATATTATTTCAAAAATATGTAAGAATAGATTTTGTAGCAAATAGAATGTAGTTTCTAAACTACTAGGTTTATTTATAAATAAATAAAAAATCTATTTGGTGAAAATTTGAAATTTCAATGCAATAGTACTTAAATTTTAGGAAAAAATAAGAAGTAAGTGTATATCTGACCACCCTAACAACGATAAAATGATAATATTTTTTATAATATTTTATATATAAGTCAAAGACCCATGTCCCGATGTGTTGCATATTTTTTTGTAATTTTTTTCCAAGTAAATAATTTATTATGATTTTTTTATTACAAATTTTAAAAAATATAAAAACATGTATGTCTGACCACCTTAACTTGGTCAAAACTTCATGAAATTCTTTTTTAATCTTATAGTATGTAAAAAATAGAATGTGATCTGCATGTTTCAGATTCAAAAAATGTATGATCTGTTTGAAAGCTATAGATGTTTTAAATCAACCTATCAATCGGGGACTTTATGAATTCAAATAGAAAATGAATAATAATTATTTATTAAATTCAAAGTAAAGCATAATTTATATTGTTGGAAAGCTGAGAATCTCCTTTAAAAACCCTTTTCGTTTCATCAATTTTGGGTAAAAAAAAGTTGTTAGCCACATACCCTACACATACCCATCATATCGCCACTTTTTGGCCCATCATGATCCTACACATACCCACCAATAGAGGATCAAAAATATAATTAACAACCCACATCTATCTACAATCTACATGCATAAAAACTTCACAACTTTTTGACAAGAGACATTGGAAAATATTTTACTTACCCAAGACTATTGGTATAGGTGAGTTTAATTGTATTCATTTAAATTTCGTATTATTGCAAATATCTAGTTGTGCACATTACTTATAGCTCTTATGTTATTTCATAGGTGTGTGTGGTAGCATATAGGATCTACCTATATTCAATGGATTCCTTTGGCTACAAGGAGTTCCTAACATTGAAAACATGGATTTGAATAGTCTAGAAGCTATAATACATCAATAGGTATGTTTCAATATGCAACCCAAGAGAAAATAGCCAAAGTGAAAAAATGGCGCACATGCCAAGAATCCTTATGTCCATCTATTTTATAAATTACACATAATTAGTAAATCATGTTCAATGACACACTAAATATATAGTGAACAAACATGCTTGTAAAAGTGGTATTGTTACTTGAATCTCTTTGGGATTTACAAGAATTGTCCACTTTTGTTGCAAATGATAATGGTCACATAACATTTCAACTTGCTCAAAATGATGATAGGATGAACATCCACAACCTAGTAATTTTAAAAATTGGGAAGGAAAATATTTATTGTCAACACATCTTACCATGTGGTGTATGAATACATTTTCAAGTATACAACAAGAGAAGAGCATCTAGGTCTAAAAAATCATCAAATTCTTGAACACATCTCTATAACTACTAACCTAGAAAGGCTAGCTTCAACTACATTTTTCAAGTTTGTAATTGAGAGTACTATTAATCATGTAACAATGCACACAAGAATCCTACCACTTATTGTTAAAACCACCATTTAAAATACAGTCATTTTATTTCTTTGAATGTGAACAAAAAAATCTCGTTTCATGTACCTTCAACAGAAGAATGTATAGTAACTATCTCAAGTTTCATTGAAATATATATGGCTCAAATTGCAATATTGAAATCATTTTCATTTATTACAACAAAGAGAAATTAAATTATTCAAAGTCCCACACAATCTATAAGTGGACAAAAAAGACAGATTTCAAACATTGTTTGGGTTTCAGCACAATTCATAACTATTCCTTCTAAAGACACTGAAATGTTTTAAGTCCTATTTTTGGAGTGATCTTCTACTATACCTACCATTTTGTAATATTCTTGATCAAATTGGGTCATGTAGGCAAGCTATTGTCACTTGTTGAGAAGGCATGGTTGGACCTACCATGCATGACACATTGACTACACACCACCAAAATCAAATATGGACAATGATGAACTTATGTCTAATGAACTAGAAGGCATAGAACACCATGATATAGAGGTCTGGTAGCTTTTATCTAGCCTCCACCTAGTGAATGATGTTTTTGAGGATCTAGACATGCTTGGATGTCAAGACTTTGAAAGAAGCCACAACTAGGATGGAAAAACATTTGTCCCCTTCTTAATGAATGTTTTTGTTGCATTCATTAATTGCAATACTTCAACACACCAAGTTGAATAGATTGAAACTGGCTCAACTACTGCAAAGGAAAAAAATTCTTCATATCAACAAAATGATTTCAACATTATTGTGATTTGTTCTTCTTAGACTAGAAGGCAATCAACGCTTCAAATAATAATGCAAGGAACTGTAAGATCAAGGAAATCATAATTGATTAATAAAATTCAAGTGGTACTATCTAGAAATGTATCATGCATGCTTGAAAAATATTACTTTTGTTGGCCCCAAAAAGTGTATTTGTTTTCAACATAAGTGCATCAACCATTATTTCATCACTTCACATACCAATAAAAAACATGAAACCTCTTCAAGTCCAAGATCTAGCAACTTTCCAAGAATAAATGAGGTTCTTTTGACCAAGGTTGTTATAACGCATTGGTAGTAGTTTGTGTGAAGAACTTCCATGTCATAATCAAATCCCATTTGGTGGATGATATATTATTCATGTTGATGACCTAGAAAAATTGCTAGGTTTCAGTACATGGCATTCCAATGTATGCTAGATTTTCATATGGGACAATAATTTGGAGAAGCTTTCAAATAGTGGTCACATTAGACAATTTATTGACAACATGGGAATGAACTTGTCCAAATCAAATTTTACAAACTTTGAATACAAATATAAGGAAGGTTGAAGAAACACAAATAGATCAATTGACAACTCCTCATGTCATGCACCAATGACAACCTAGGTCAAAAAATAAAAAGATACATTCTATTCATACATAAATTTGTTTGCAATACAACAAAAAAATGTTAAAATAAATGACCACACTAGTGACACATTGAATTGTTGAGAAAAAAAAGGGGATAGTAAATTCAAATTTATATGGAAAACAACTATAGTTCTAAAAAGATTTTATTGTGCATTGGACAAAAATTTATGCTAAATACAAATGTGTGGGTTGTATTTGGATTTATCAATGGTGTGCTCGACGAAATAATTGTTATTATCTATAAAAATGAAAGAAATCCATCAAATCTACCTCTATTTGTTGTCATAAACTTTCAACATTATATTGGGCCAACATTGAAAAAACAAGAAAAAAATGGTTGCAATTACACTCCCATCACATGTGGTTGTCATCAACAAATCTCACTAAAAATGGTTTGGGCACTAACAATCAATAAAGCATAGGATATAACTATAAATAGAGCAACAATAGGCATTAGAAGCATTGATTGTCAGGGAATCACCTTCACAATAGTGTTAAGAGTAAGAAGTTTGTCAAATATATGAATATTACCAATATTTGTATTCTAAAGATATAAAATGATGGAAAAAATATGTACATAATCCTATGCAAAAAAGGGGAGGACTATCTCCAAAAAAATGTCTACAAAAAAATTCCTAAAAATCAAACAACTAAATCTTGAAACAATTTTGAATTTATCATCCACTTTTATTTGTGAAATTATAATAAAGTTTTCTTGGTTTTTATAACTCAAAATTTGTAATTTGTAGATAATTTAACAATCAATTGTCTAGGATAAGTTAAAAAATATATTTTACTATCATTTTACAATAAATAATAAACAATAATTTGTTTTCACATAAAATTTAATTCTAATTATTCTTTCTTTCTTATATATATATATATATATATATATATATATATATATATATATATATATATATATATATATATATATCAACATACTTAAAATCTCACTAAAAAGAAGGATTATATATATCTAAAAAACTCTTCCTACAATTAAAAAAAACTGTCTTGATATTCACTAGGGAAGAGGGAATAGTAGTTGTGCAAGGTCCAATAGTCATCCAATCAATTGTGATTATTCATATTAGTACTAGAATGGATTAATATTATATCTTGTCTAAATTTATTTCACATATTAATCAAAATATTACCAAATATGTGACATTATAAGATCAATAATTGTTCATAATCTTCAAGTAAAAAAAACATAAATACATTCACGAACAAGTGAAATAATTTTTTTTTTTGTCTCAAATAAAATATCATAACTATCCACTACAAGTGTGTAATTTATAAAATTAAATACTCATTTAATAAAATAAGACACTCATTCAAACAAGTATTATTATCATAGTGAAAAAATATTGTTCTTGTGTACAACTATTGGGGTAGCAATGTACAAGCATTGGAGTATTTCATATTAATAGTTTGTATTATCACAAATATAAAAAGTGAGCACAATAAATACCATGTATTTTTTCATTAAATGTGAAAGATTTTCAAAAGGTTTTAGTGTTAAACTATTGGTCTATTTTTGTTTGATAAGTTGTATTTTAAATAATTATGTGTTGTTTTTAAAACAACAAATAGTTTTTATGTGTTCAACCATTGGTCCGTTTGTGTTGAATACAAAAGCTAGATATAACAAAGATTTATGGTTACCAATAGCTATTTGGTCCATTTAGGTTGCATATAAGTTTTATGTTAAATAAAAATATGATATTCTACAAGCAACAAATGATATTTTTTCGTTCAACTACTAAGAGTACCATGATTAAGTTTTGGTCAAATCTTTAAAAACTTAAATTTTGGACACTTCTTAGTAGATGTGTTGATGTGGCAAGTTGTGTGATGAGTCACACCTCCAAACCTTAGTTATAGATAGATAAGAGGCCAGTCCACATTTCACAAAAAAAAAAATGAAGGTCCTATGATATTCCAATCAATCACTACATCTTTGACAAAGTTAACCATACGACCGACCCCTCCCTCTACCTATATTTTTTTAATTTTCAAAAATTTAAACTATCTTATTATCGTAAAACCTATATGTGTATCTTAAATATATAAATTTCGCAGTCCATGATTAAATAGTGCATATATTTTTGGATTAAAATTATGTTTGAATTTTTTTTAATTTCCAAAATTTAACTATCTTGATATCCATTAAAAACCTATAATAATAGCTTGTCTTAAAACATAAATTTCCACAGTCCATGATTAAATAGTGCATATATTTCTGGATTAAAATTGTGTTTGAATTTTTTCTAACCACATTTTTCCATAATCCATCATCAAGATGATAAGAAAAAAAAATTCAAACACAATTTTAATCCAGAAATATATGCACTATGTATCTTTTTAAAAAATCTTCCACGATATCAATTGTTGATAGTAATATTTTAAGGTTGCGTGCATAGACTTTCCCATGATTGTCACCCAAATGATGTTAACTATGGGAAAACCAGTATTTCACGCTGTAAGTGCCCCGCGTTCTAAAAAGTTCGGGAATGTGATGGAAGCTGCAAGTGCCCCGCGTTATCAAAAGTTTGAGGAAGAAGAACTGAAGTCATCGACAACAGGACGTGTTTTATTAGTGCACGTTCAAATTCCTGTCACTTTCCACGCGTTTCAGAAGTTTCCCCGGAATTTTCATTAGATTTTTGGAGTCAATCCTATTGAAGTGCCTTCCCATTAATCAATATGGAGATTTTTCGGAGACTCATGCTTCCGATAGATTTTCTCTCCATTCATTGAGTTGAGATGTTTCCATTTGCCCTCTCCGTCTCAACTAAATAGTATGATAAACCCATATATTTTGTTTCTGAGTGAGCTACCCGACTGAGCGCTATTCATCCGGGAATCTAAAAATTCGGTGAGAAATCATGGTAGCTCGGAAGCGTATTTTGACGATGGATTATCGAGCTCGGATTAAAAAAATTGGGGAGGAATGTTTGAGCTTGGAAGACAAAATCTGGTAAGGAATCTTAGACCACTCTGTATTTACCAACAAATTATAACTACAATGTGTTGCCCAACTGCAAATGGTCATTTTACTGCCCGATTCTCCTTATTAGTATAGCCAGGGTCATCTGCCTTGTTCACATGGAATTGGAGTGGCAAGGACGTGTGCTTGAATGCTTGCCTAAAATTTTCTTCTACCAATCTGCAGACTACATGTTCAATTCTTCCCAATGCAACAACTTGTGTCATGCATTCATTTCAAAGCTTTCAAAGCATTGCCCAATTGATTGGCATATCCTAGGCCTTGACAGACAAGTTGAATACAAACAGGAGAGCTCCTTTGTCAAAAGCCCTGTTTATTACAATAGGCAGATAGTAAACCGAGCTTGGAAGGAAGTGTATCGTGTTATAAGAGAAGCAGAGCTATACCTGCAGTATTGTTCTAGCCCTCGGTGGTGGATTAGGTCTGTTCATCTGTCTACCACTGGAGAAGCTCATCGTCTTCACATCCATGATCTGGTATGGTCCATTTTGTGCTTGGAATTGAACATTCTCTATGCCAAGGATGCCTCCCGGGATGCCTACACTATAGCAGCTTGCAGGAAAATTGGGGATTTTTATGCAGAGCTGTCAAATCTCATTAGAATTCATGATGAGTATGTAGATAAAAAGCAACTAGTTTCCACCTTTGAGCAAATGGTGCACAATCAGTATCAGTTCAACAAAGTTGAACGGAGAAGTGCAAGGAGAATAGTTGAAGATGAAAACAGAATTGAAATAGCCAAATTTCTATCTAAAAAGATCCAAGCAACCATCCGAATGGAAAGTGGCATGGCAGAGAGTATACCCTCCTGGTTGCAATTAGACCCAAAATATTTGATTCCCAAAAAAATGCATATTGGAAACGGGTCATATGGTGCAGTCTACGAGGGATCATGGCTTGGGCTCGAAGTTGCAGTCAAGGAAATACCCGATGGGGCTTTCGACGTATTCCAAAGAGAAGCACTTGTTCTTGTGAAGCTACAGAGCCCTTTCATTGTACAGTTGATAGGGACCTGCATTAAGGATGAATGTTGCTATCTTGTAATGGAATTGGTAAGCTCAAGCCTGGAGAAGAAAATTGAAGATAACTTTCATGAGAACAGGCCACC
>VDFB02378757.1:289006-300610 GCA_007258455.2 Sequoia sempervirens
AGGATGTTGAGGATAATGGTATGTCCACAAGGATTGTAACAAAGATGGAGAATCCCAACAACCACTCTCACCAATTGGTTAGGTGGGATAACATCCACATTGAATAAAGGTCCTCCAACTATGGACAACAAATCAAGAGGATTTAATTATGGAATGGTGTCAAGAGATGGTTGCAGTTGGCCATGGCTTTGAGATTATCAATCTTAAGACAAAGATAGCTCATATATGCCAAATTAAGCCCAACACATTTTACTTGGAAAGTCTCGACGAATTGGCTAAGCCTTGGTGAACTGGGTTTAAAAGGCACCATCTTGAACTCACCTTGAGAACAACAAAAGACCTTGACAAAGATGGGGTATTGAACCTTAGACTTGTTGTGTTTGCTTTCTACATGACGTTGTTGAAGGTGTATGATACAAATCCATATAGAGCTCAATGAGTTTGGAACTATAATGAAACATTTATTCAAGAAAAGATAAATGATGTCATGAGGGTTTTGGCGAAAATAGGTAGCACGAGTGTGTCTTACATCATTCCTAAGAACTTTGGGAATGGATAACCATTTTGTGTTGTGTTAATGTTGTTAGACAGAGCATACCAATGTTCTAATTGTTTAAGGGTAAAAAATAGCTAAAAAATACTATTGCTTGTTGCGAATTAGGTGCTTGCGTGGTAACCCAACCACACATGGATGATAAAATATATATTTTTTAATTAGTTGCACCACTTTGCATGATCAATTTCAGATGGTGTGTCACCCACAAATAGATATGTTGATTTTTGATGGCCATGGAAGCTATATTGTTGTTACAACTATTTAAGAGGCAAGGATGTTGGGTATTGTTTGTTTACATTGTCAGTGCACACACCACACAAACTATAACCCTTTGATGTGAGTGTGTTTTCAATATTTAAATCATCAAATCTGAAAGAGCAACGTGATTGACAATGTTGTCAAACATTAAAATTAGGAGGGCAAAATTGGGAAGCAAGTCACTAAAAAAAGCATTGACAATGGCAAACATCACAACAAGATTTAAAATGATAGGTATATGGCCCCTCAATCTAGAAGCACTTGTGAAGGACATGCATCCTAATAACACATTTCAGTTCAACGTATATATTTATGCTTCTGCAATGCAAAACATCCTTAGTCTATTTGGGGTTGATGTTTCACTAGATGAAGTCACCAACACATTGCTGTCCAATCTTGTAGATGCTAAATTACATTGCACAACATCAGAATCACAACTACTAGGAGTTACCCCTGATTCACCTCAAAGTAATCGTAATGATTCAACTATACAATTGGTGAGTGATCAAGTGTGTGATGACATGACAAATAGTCAACGTGATGAAAAGGAAGATGAAATTAGTCTTCCCTTGTAGCCAAGCCAACTGTCATTGTTGGTGGAGGGAGCTATGAATTTGGGTATTGATTTACATTTCCATGAAGAACATGGAACTTTTTTGTTCCCATCTCCACCATCCACATTAACTATACTTGAAATGGTACATTACTATGCTGAATGTGGAGGTTCAAATGGTGGAGGCAATACACAATTCACCCAATATATTGAGGCAAGCTGAAAAAAAGATGAACACAACATTGATGCACCTGTCAATCATTGGTTGGATTCCCAAATTGACTCAACCATCAACAAATTCCTGAAGCTGCCCATGCACATTATCACTGAAAGATGCATGGATGCAGATGATAATGAAATTCAATTGAGCCGACAGTCTCAACTGTTAACAACACATGACTACATGAGTCTTTTAATGCAACAAGAGGAAAGAAAGAAAGAACAGCAGGAGCTTAAAGTCTAAAAGAGACAACAGATTGAGGATTGAAAGGAAAGAGAATTGAAGGAGAAAGCTAATTTGGATAGGGAAATACAATGTCAATCAAGAGAGTTGCAAAATATATTACAAAAGCAAGAAAAGAAGCAAAGAAAAAACAAGAGCAAGAGAGGATTCAAAGGGAGCAAGACCGAAATGAGAAAAAAAATTGAGGTAGCATGGATGAATTTACATAAACAAAGGCGTTTAAGCAATCCACTTAACCCCTACCCAGAAAATCATGCATTGTTTCAAGAACTGATGAACATTAATGTCCCTCAATATTCTGCTACTATGAATTATTCAACTCTTACCCTATCCCATGTAAGTTGCACTCCATTTTCAAGTCCAACACTATGTCATGTAACCTCTACTCCAATTAACAAGGGATGGGAAAATGGCTTTGATAAAAAGCTCAGGTAGCCAACCAACAACTACCTCTGTCACATCATTTGCAAAGCCTTTTTATGATTGGTTTGAGTGACGTTAAGAGCAACTAAAACAATATTGAAATTGCAACCTACTGAGACACCTTTTTTGTTTATTGTATGTAGAGGATTACATACTAACCTCACTCAAACCGATCTTAGAAAGAGCATTGAAATTGCAGTCTACCGAGGCATGTTTTTTGTTTATTATATGTAGACGATTATATACTAACCTCACTCAAACCAGTCATAAAATAAAATTGAAATTGCAGCCTACCGAGGCATCTTTTGTTTGTTTGTTGTATGTTGGGGATTACATATTTCTGTTATAAATTTATGTTTATAGTTCTTTCAATTGTTAATGGAATAGGGTTTCACATTTATGTTTTCCATATGGAAATGACATGCTTTTTTTATAGAAATATGTTCAATTGCTAAAAATTAATTAAATTCATTTCACTTATGTGGACACAATCTGCCATGTGTATGCCAATGATAGGTCAAGTAGGTAAATTAGTTTCTCGTTTTGATGGATGATTGATCCTAGGTCGGGACCACTCTTGGTCATTGCGTGGCAAAGGGGTGATACATGTTTGCCATGCCATGTGGTGAGCATGCAAAGTGTCACCATAAACATCCACTTCCTTTTCATCGTCTCTTCTTTTCCTCTTGATGAACCACTTTAACTCTGCATCCCTTCCCATTTTTTAATTTCAAATGGTGCCAAATTTCGATACATTTGAGCATTGAGTGCTGCACAACCTTGCTTATCTCGTTCCTTGCCATCCCATAAAGGAGATGTTTCTTCTCAAGTTTTCATTTCAATAGGCACCAAAACATGTTCACCTCTACTTTGTATTCATCAAATCATTTGCAAAAGGAATTGTCAGTAATGGTGAGCACGTGCTTGTTGCTTGTTTTCATAGTGATGGCATTTGCTAGGGTAAGCATGGACCAATGAAATCGTCACTAATGGTGACAATAGTGTGTCCCACTTTTTGGCCAAAAGACATTGAAATCAACATTTTCATCAAATTTTCAATTTATGAAACCTACAACAACTAAACCATTAATAATTTGGAGACGATGCGAACTAGTGATTTGTGAGGATTTGTGTGTAGATTCTAAATATATATTTTTAATAAAATTTATAAATAATTTTAATTTTTTTTATGTAACTTATAATAACATGTTTTTTTAATGGTAAACAACATATTTAAAAAGTACCGTTTATGTCATAACACATTACTTTTTATTGAAACGATTAAATTATAATTTTTAAAACATAGATTTGTAACATCAATACTTAGTGCATGGATATATTTTCATAATTTTTGTTGCATATTATTTTTTAACTAATTTTTGAAGTTGAAGTAATTATAATTTGGACATAGGTGTATGTCGTAACACATAACTTGTTTTGTATGTATTCAAATTATTATTATTTTTTTCTGAAACAAGGGCATCAATACCTAGTGTACACATATTTTTTAAATTCTTTTCTCTATTTTTCTATTTTTCCACGTGTGTGAAACAAATACCTTGATGTTTGATGAAAAACCTACGCACAAGAATAAAATACAAATATATTAATAAAATAAAAAATATTAAAAATTATACTTTTGGAAAGCTTATAATAAGGGCTACATACTTACAAAACATAATTTCTAAATGAATTTATTTGATCCCTCAAAAGGTGAAGAAAAAGTGGTTTTTTGTCAGCATTTTGATATGTATGAAGGAGACTCCATCGTGGGTATGATTTAAGACTAGAGGGGTTCTATCCAAGGGGGTTTGATCTAAGGGGGTATTATCTAATTCTCTTCAATTAAAACCCTTTAGATGGAACCTCTCAAGGCTTAAACCATTATTTTTCTCAAAAATATGTGATTTTAGGTAAAAATCAAGATGTCCAATGTTTGGGACCCTTTATTGTGGGATGACCCATTTACATTTTCCATATGGCAATGGTATGCTTTTTTATAGACACATGTCTAATTTATAAAAAATAATTAATTTCATTTCGCTTATGTGGATGTGGATGCAATTTGCCACATGTACATCAATGATAGGTCAAGTAGGTAAATTAGTTTCTTGTTTTAATGGGTGACTGATCATGAGTGAAGACCACCCTTGGTCATTGTGTAGAAAAGGAGTGGTACATGTTCACCATGCCATGTGATGAGTAGGAAAAGTGCTACCATAAACATCCAATTCCTCACATTTGATGTACACATCTCTCTTCTTTCCCTCTTGACCAACAACATTACCTCTGCATTCCTTCCCATTTTCTGATTTCAGATGGTACCAAATTTTGATGCATTTGAACATTGAATGTTGCATAACCTCGCTTATCTCTCTCTTCACCATCCCACAAATGGGACGTTTCTTCTCAAGTGTTCATTTCAATAGGCACCAAAACATGTTCACCTCTACTCTGTATTCACCAAAGCTTCCACAAAAGGAATTGTTGGCAATGGTGAGAAAATGATTTTTACTTGTCTTCACAATGATTGTGTTTGCTAGGGTAAGCATGGACCAATGAGATGGTCGCTAATGCTCCTTAACATAATCACCATTTCTTTGTTTTCCATCTGGATACATTGAATGATTTCTCGTTTATCATTTTTTTAGGTTTCACATAATGGAATAGTGATCAATGTTGCATTAGTTGTTACTAGCATGATGTTCACATTAGGAGGACTTGATTTTCCAAAAGCATTTATAGTGTTAAACTATGTTGCACATATCCACATATTAGTTTGAAATGTATAATGCAACATAACTCAACATAAAATTCCTTTGGGAAACCAAATCTCCCAAACGCTACCACCTCATATTAGGTTAGGTTTATTGTCATATGTATTGTAAAATTTATTTCCATTGTTGTGTAAATTCATATACGATGTAATTTCGTTAATTTGATAGGTTGATTGATTTTGTTGAATGCTTGTTTGGGCCAAAGTTTTATTTTTTTGTCCTCTTGTTTGGGTTAATAAGTTTTGATTGTTTGATTGTTGAGCCTCACACTTTCGAGTCTATTGGTAACAAGTATGCTTCAGGTAAGTGATCTATACTACAACAATTAAACGGGAAGGGAAGAAAAGTTAATGTGGGTGATCGAGAGGGAAATAAAACATATATGCAATTATAGTACACTACCTACAAGATTTAGTTAATTTAGAACATATATGCATTAACAATATAAAATAGATAGGTATTGGCAATATAACTAAAAATTCATATATGCACTTACAATTTACAGTGTCTACAACATTTACATCATATAGAACAAACAGACATTAACAATTTTGAATAAATAGTGGGGTATACACAACAAATAGACATTTACATAATGACATTTACATCATATAAAAGAGATAGGAATCAACTGTTTAGAATAGATAGCAAGATATAGACAACATATAGACATTTACATAACAACATTGACATCGTATATAATGTATAAGCATCAATAGCTTACACCACATACAAACATATATGCAACAAATAGGCATTTACAAAACAACATTTACATCATATAGAAGAGTGATAATTACAAAACAATATTTACATGATATAGAAGAGATAGGAATTTGCACAATACTGACAACATCACTTACATAATAACCTGTAATTAGTATACACATGCCATATTGCATCCACATAAGCAAAATAATTTACTTTGGGTCCACCTTGGAATTGTTGAGGTGGTGTCTATCTTTCTTTAATTTTTGGTCCATAAGCCACCTCATCATGGACCCTTGAAGTTAGCCTTGTCCACTATGGGCCCCTCTCCCCAATTTTTTTCCATTCTAAAGGTCATGCATGCAATATATTGCATAAGTGTATATAGTTGTTAGGTTAAGAGAAGGGAGATGTAAATATGAAGAAGACATCATATCTGTAACAATGTATTGAATGTGAAACTTTGATGGCCTATATTTATAATGTCTATTTTTCCTCTCTCAAGTGTTATCCTCTGCCCTCTATTCACTAACTTGAAGGTTCTATTGTTTTGTGAGCGTTTCTTTCAATAATAGTTTTTTGGTTTTTGGTTTTTTGACATTGTGGTTTTGTGGGTATCTACCAGGGCTGATTATGACTATTGACATAGGTCATTGGTAATACATATTTGAACGTGCATCTATGTATCAATATATCTTTAGAACAATGGTTTAATTAATCTCATGATACATGACCTTAGACATTTGTAATTATTGTACGTCCACTACAAACTATAGTTTAATTAATACAATGACTTTGACAAATTTAAATCTTCAAATAACTACGTCTCTTTTTCATGGGGACATAATCTTCATTAGGGAATGAATCAAGTGAATCAAAAACTAAGAATTACTATCATAGATTAATGGTTACAATTTTCTCTACAAATATAATAGTTAAGAATTTAAGAATTTAACTCAACATTAACTAGATTTGTCATATACATACATACATACACACATACACACACACACACACATATATTACAACAACATGAATAACCAACTCAATGAACCTTGTTATCCTCTACTCAACCACTTCAACATCCAAGACTTACTAATTTAAAACATTACACATAAGAATGAACAACTAAACTAAAATGGATTCATAGACAGATTATTTGAACTATTTGAAATATATGATTGAACATGATATAAAAACAAACAAGTTCTAATTGATTAGTATTGCTTGTTGTCCCCTGTCTTGATTCACCATCATTAATTCAACCATCTTACGAATATAATTCAGAGAACATGACCCTTGCAATTAAATAGATTCTCAAAACATGTTTATGAAAATTGCTAGGTCCTTATCATATTTAGACATGAAAAGATCAAAGTGAACTAATCTCAATAGTTATTTTTTCCCTAATTCATTTTGGTAGGAACAAGTTTAGGTTTGCACATTAGTTCACTTCCCTAGGCATAAAGACCAAATCTATAGGTACCATTATGAACTATAAAAGTACATGATCAATTTGCAGATTCTAAGATAATTGTTTGATCAAGTCCTAAAATTTGTGTTGTAGTGAGTTGGTTCTTAACATCTTTCAATTATTTTCCCATCTCAAGAATCCAACTATCATATATTAATTCATTTAATTTGTACAATTAGTTGAACATTTATTATTTCCATTTCTAGCTCATTATCCTAGTTTATATGTGTTTATTAAAATGAATTAATAATTTCTATAGGATACTTAAGTAACTAGTTAATTATTCCTTATGTTTTTTGTGAACTTGACTTTCTTGCATGACATAGGGTTTGTTGCTTCCTTTATTTAGGGTTTTCAATTTTTTTTCATAATCTTATTTTTAAGATCTCTTTAGGATTTCAACATTTTTCTTATACTTCATTTTCTATATATTCCTTTAGAGTTTTGTGCTTCATTGTGTGATCTTATTTTCATTCACCCTACCACCTTTATTTTCACCTCTATGGTTTTGGTTGATATTTTTCAAACCCTAAGCATTTGCTATTTTTTTGATTTTTGTATTAGATCATACATCTTTATATCATTTGGCCTTTATGGTCGAGTCACATCCTTAATATCTCTTATCTTTATATCATTTGGCCTTTATGGTCGAGTCACATCCTTAATATCTCTTAGATGGAGTCCTTTTTTGAATCCTTAAATAACTCAATCTAATCAAAATGTTGTTCATAGTACATTACCATAAGAACAACAATTTGCGCATGAGATAACCACTTTATGTAGCTCAAATAGTCAGCTCAATATTTTCATGGTTTTTTACATTCTATTACATTTGGATTGCAAGTGCTTCAAGGAAATGGTGCTAATCTAGCTAATTACACTTTTTCCAACTATAAGCAAGAAAACTAAAATGACTCTCTTTCCGAGCTATTCAAACAACACAACCCCTTAATAAACAAAACTTCTATTCTTTTTTAGTTAGACAATAATAATTGTCTTGTGAATATTTTCACGCTTTTCCTTGAGATAAAAGGTGAACTTTTAGGTGTTTGGTTAGGGTATCTTTATGCTTAGTGCAATCTATAAATAAAGCTAAGATACTTTTAATTCTTAGTGTTTATTATAATTTTCTTTTGGATTTGTTGAAGTTTGGCTTCTATTTTTTATTTTTGTTTTACACACCTTTGAGTCTTCTAGATAACTTTTGATCTTTGGTAGATATGGATATTATTATTTATCTTTTTATAAATTTGAAGAGATTAAATTAAATTATCGTATTATTATCTCATATGATTATTATAGGGTTATTGATTAAGGAAAAGTTTTTGATTTTTAGGGAGCTACAATTAAAGTCTAGGGAAATTTGGTTGAGAGGAAGTTATTGGTAAAATTCATGAGTTGTTTGTATAATTTTTGGAGGAAAGTTCATTTGGCTGCCCAAATTAATTTTGTTAGCCACTTATAATTTCCAACTGCAGAGATAAATTTATTTCTTTATGATTAAATCTTCCTTTGAATTTTGTGAGAAACTTTTCAAATCACATTTCTAAAAGGATGGTACTTATGTTAAAGGGAATGCCAAGATATCTAAAAAATTTAAGCCCATGTTTATTATATATCATTCAATAGAAATCCAAACAATATATTGTTGGGTTGAACCTAGTTTGAATACAAGGTAAATCTATAAATTTAAATGTTAATCCACTTGACTACACTTGCTCAGACTGAAAGCAATAAAATTGAAATGAATCCTTTTTTGAGCTATTCGAACAACATAGCCCCTTAATAAAACACAATTGCTATTCTTATAAAAGGAAAGCTCTTAAATAACCCACAACACTTATAAACCATAATAATTAAATAAATAAATGAACACGATGTAAACCCTAAGAATAACCCCATGAATATTTGTAGACAAACACCTATTATATTTTATTAAGTTTATTTGACAAAAAAGATAAATTGCAAAATCAAAGAAACAAATGAACATCATATGAACCCTAATAATAAGCCCATTAATAATTGCAAGAAAACCCTAAAACTATTAGGGGTGTGAAGAAGCATGTTAAACATTGCTAAGGACAATAACCCTAAACCAAATTGATACTATTATCAACAAATAGTATAACTATTGAAAAGTAATTTACATATGGAATTCATAGAACTATAAAATTAAATTTATAACTTAATTGGTATGTCATAATGATGTTCTAATAGAAGATTAAAATTCCCATGAATATTAAATGTATTTATGAACACAAAATACAACTGTGTTCTTAAACACCTTCGAGCAACACCTTTGAGTCTTTTCGTTATAGAGTTAAAGAAATAAAACACCTCATGCATTCAACTTCAAACCACAACATGTCAAAGAAAATTAAAAACCAAAAAACTATTATTGAAAGAAGCACCCACAAAACAACAAAACCTTCAGGTTAGCAAATACAAAGTAGAGGTAAACAAGAAACTAAAAAAAAAAAACCATAAATGAAAGAAGCACCCACAACAAACAACTTATGGTTCATTTCCTTAGTGAGGAGAAAAACCTCACCTAGGTCGAAAACCGCTCCATGAAGGCTTGAAAGAGCCACGTTGATCGATGCCGAATTGATGATCATTCCATTATGTGAAACCTACAAAAAAAGATAAATGAGGAAGCAAATGTTTTAGCCAAACATAGAACCCACCTTAGCAGATAACACTATTGTGAAGAGGAGCAGTGAAAAATGATAAATGAGGAAGTAAACATTGTAGCCAAATGACACTACCTTAGTAGACATTGACCATGTGAAGAGGAGAAATAAGGAAGAACCCATCATTGCTTAGCATTCCTTTCACAAAAGACTTGTAGAATACAAAGTAGAGCTAATTATGTTTTGGTCCCTATTCAAACAAACACTTGAGAATAAACACATCATTTGTGGGATGGTGCTGAGTGAGATAAGTGGTGTTGTGCAACATTTAATTTTCTCAAATGCATAAATTTTTTGTGCCATATGAAATAAGTGGGAAGGGATGCAAAGCTAATGTGTCTAGACAAGAGGGAAAGAAGAGATGGTGCGTGTTAAATGTGAAGAAGTGGATGTTTATGGTGGTGCTATGCTTGCTTGCCATGTGGCATGGAAAACACATACCACTCCCCTACCACACAGTCACTGGGGGTGGTCTCGATCCATGATCGGTCACCCATCCAAATAGGAAATTGATTTGACTACTTCACTTATTAGTGGTGTACATGTGGCAGATTGCATCCACATAAGTGAAAATGTTTTTTTTTGGGTCCACATGGAATTGCTAAGTTGGTGGGAATTTTTTATAGTTTTTTGGTCCACGTGGCACTCCACGTGGATCCCTAAAGGTAAAATACTCCATTACGGGTCTCTTTCTCTTATTGACTAGAGATGACATGATGGTTTAAGTGGGTACCCCATTTTTATAAGAAATAAGAAATACAAGGTGGAGTTTTGATTTAGTTGGAATTGTTGATCATCTCTAAAGGAAAAAATGTGTTGCATTTTGACTTGGAGCAACCCAAAATAAATTTGATGTTTTTCTTCTTATAACCAAAGTGGGGGTTTGAGGATGGTATCACTTAATGGCATTAAGGAATGGAGTCTGAATTTGAGTCCAAATTAAGGCCTTTGAGGCAAGATGGACCTTTATGGTGTATGTAAATTTTCATAACTTCAACGCTTTTAATCGACCATCAATAAATATTAATGCAATGTTGTCAAAGAGTAGAAGACACAAAAGTGTAATGGAGAAAATCACAAAAATGATTGTTCGTTGTCAAACTTCTTTTTACCCCCAAGGACTCATTGGAACTTGCAAGTTTTCCACTTAAGATTGATTGAACAAACCAAAAATTTAAATGGAATTCACTTGGGAAATTTTGAGAAATTAAAAAATGTTAAATATTAATAAAAATAGAGGAAAAAGTTGGTTTTGTTTATTCAAGCTATATAAAGGGAAAAAATGCTTCTTTTCATTTCGAGGCTACCCAAACTATTCTTTTTTTTTTTTTAGTTTTAAAATTAGAGTAGAGGTTGAAACAATCCTAAGGGGGTGGAGGCAGGATGTCCCCCACTTTGGAGCCCAAATTATGGCTTTTGGGGAGGCAAGAGGGACACCTCCATGGTGCATATGTAAATTTTCATAAATTTTTACTTTTAACTAATCCTGAAATGCAATGTTGGTAAAGAGTTGCACTAAAGAGTGTACTAAGAGAAAACGACAAAATGAATGTTTTTTATTTTTTTGTGACAATTTTTTTTTTTGAGGACTCGTTAGAACTTGCAAGTTTTTCTCTTAGGCTGATTGGAACTTGTGAGTTGTCAAGTAGTTACCTGATAAGCGCCCACCTAGTCAATTTCAACAAATTACTTATTTGGC
>VDFB02378758.1:0-24034 GCA_007258455.2 Sequoia sempervirens
AAAATGTTTGCTTTTGGTGAATGGGGATTTTCCTTGGTCAAACCCCATTTTGGTAATCAAACCTTAAATTGAAATGAAACATGAAAGAGGGAATGAAGAATGAGCATATCTATGTTATCACTCAAAAAACCCTTGAATGAACCTTCATATTGTAGACCTACAACTTGCATGAGATAGATGAAATGGATGTGGATCTTGATCTTGAATCTTGCTTGAAATAATGCTTTGAACACTTGAATGGATCATCAAACCTACACCACAATGTTAGCTCCACAAACATGCATGATGCAAGAAGACTTTGACATGATGATTGGATCTTGATTTTTGTAATAGAACTCTAATATATCTTCTCTTGATTTCCCTTTATCATAAAATGTGGATCTTGTTAAGTCACATAAAAATTATTGGTGAAACATAGTGAAATAACCTTGTATTTATAGGTATGTATCCTTAATTTCCCAAAATTTAAATATCACAAGCTGACATCTATTCATATAGACTTAGAGACATTTAAATCCTACTAAAAAAATAGTTTAAAATGTGGTTCAAAGGTCTAGGGAGGACCCATTTTCCCATGGGAGAATGGGTCCTAGGTCCCTATTCCTTGAATACACATTGCTCAAGGTAAAGTGTTATGTGTAAGCAATAATTATTTTTGGGTTTCCCTATAAGAAAATGTAATTTTTTAGGCTTGTAAATTAATTATAGGTCCAATTAAGGAATAATAAAGATAAATTAATTAAGCGGGCCCAAAAATTAGTGTGAAGATGTAAATAAATACACTTTACAACACTAAATTAAGTCATTATTAAGTCCATTTTAACTAGGAGGGCCGAGAAAAGTGAGAAAATGTAAAGGGTTACATTTTTCGTCACCATAAGTACATATAATCAATAATACAATGCTAATGATACATATGGTTTTTGGACCCCTTAGAGCCTAGTGTTGTTATCCCTAATGAAATCATAGAATGTGGCCATGATGTAATCATGGATCTCTCTAAGGCTTGAAGGCCATGTGCCTCTCTAGCTTCCCTAGCCTCCCATATGAGTTTCATGACGTGCTCCTACTCTATGTGTTCTCTATCTATCTATAGTCTAGTAACCTCCCTCTCCATTCTAGAGACTCTCACTGTAGGAAGGCCTCCATATGAATATCTATAGGAACTCAAAATTCTTGAAGGTCATCATATCCAGCCTGCATTGCTGAAGGATATCCTACGACTCACTCCTCCTTTGACATAGATAGGTCAGTGTGTCACGTCTTACTCTAATATGTTGCCCTCAAACTTGTATCAAGATTGAAGAGATATGCATGATGCCCCATAGAAGGTTGGGGCATCTACTTTGAAGGTATGTCCTCATGTGGGCAAAAGGAGGCATCATCTCTATGGTCACACACTAATAGAGACAATTCCACTCTCTCATGGACCCTAGAAGATGGAAATCTTAAAAGATACACATCATGATATATAAATAATAATCATGCACATAAAATTGAAAGAATAGTAAAAGCATAAATAACACATCATCACCTAGGTCTCTAGCCTACCATCCAGGATCATGTTGTGTAACAACGGATCCCCCTTTTGTAGGAGGAAATGATGGTCTACTACTACTGTTGTCTCCATGGTCATGAGTCTTGATGCCTACTGTGACTGTTGATCATGCTCTAGTAACTTTGGTAGGAGGTGAACCCTCCTCTCAAGGGTAGCTTAGGCCTCATCTACCTCATTAGACTCATCACTCATTGCATGGACATCCTCCTCCTCCTCCTCCTCCTCATCATCATCATCTTTAGGAAATAAATATGGTAACTTGATCTCATCCTCTAAATCTCCATCAACTACCACATCGTACCCATCATCCCCATGACCTAGAATAGGTTTCACATTCCCACAGGATGATGCATAGGAAAGAAATGAGCTATTCATGCTCCAAAGAACCATTGCTCATAGGCCACTTTGGCACCTACACCATAAACATATAAGATTGGGGGTATATCGTGGTCCTCATTGTCTAAATCACTAAAGTCAAAATCATCAGTGGTGAGATGATGACTATCTCTAGGAAGAGAGGCACTATATGTTGATTGTAGGTACCTGGGTCATGGCCTAGGTGGAACTTGAACCTGCCTAAGCTTCTGCATAACATTATCATGTAGTAAAAAGCTCTCTGTGGGTATAATCATAACATAATCTAAATGTACCAAATCCAATAGATTCTAATAAGCATCTAACTATTCAAGATATAGTCCCAATTAAATAATGGAAAACATAGAGTGAAGAAGCCATTTAAACATTAACTATTAAGAAATACATAAAGGAACCCATTTAAATGCCTCAAACCTCATCCCATTAGGGGATTGGTACTGCATTGATGTGGAATGTCAACCCTTTCTAAATCTCGAGATTGAAACAAGCTGAAAGATGTGTGTCATTGATGAAAACTAAGCTAATATTGATGAAAACCAGGCTAAAAGCATATTGAAAGCTAAAATGGATGCAAGATAGCTGAAAAATGAGTATTCAAATGTGCAACATAACTTTAGTAAAATGGAAGTGGATCCTTTTCTCATAGAAATGAGGAGAATTTATGGGAGAAAATGGTGAATCAATGGTCAGGATTAATTTGATCAATCAATGGATGAGATCTAATGAGAGGTGAAGGAATGGATGAAGGATTCTCATCAATGGATGAGAATGCAAGTTGACAAGGATCAAGGATTTAAGCAATGACTCATTTATTCAAAGAAGAAAAATTCCTAAAATTTAGGAAGCTTGTTAGGAATCTTGTTAGGAAGAATATTCAAATTTTGAATTCTGATGGAGGAATATTCTAAGGGAATATTCCCTTGCAGGTGGGAAGGAGAGGGAAAACAACCATTTAGATAATTAAAACAATGTTTTAATTGTGCAAGTTGAGTGAAATTTTGATTCTCATTAAAGAATTAATTTATTTAATGAAAGAGAATCAAATGATATTTAATTTAATAATTAAGACTATTTAATTAAACGAGAAGACATAGGCAATTTAATTAAATAATTTGCATTAGCTAATAAAATAAAGATAAAAATTAGAATGAAAGGGGAAAAATTAGAAAAATAATAGTGATCATTTGATTAATAGGAGAAATTGATGAATTTAATTAATATTGATGATTATTTAATTAAACGGTCAAAAAGAGGTGATTCAGGATGAAACAGTGTTAGTAATCAGACTCAAGTGCGCAATATCAATCAGGAAAATGTTAAGTGTTTACATTTTTCCCCTCTTTGAAGGGAAGCACTTGTTATATTGGTTCAAATACTCATGCTTTTTAGATTTATGTTGGTGCTGAGATAATAAATTTAAAAAATCTTGATCTTTTGGATGCCACACTATTGCCCCAACGAAGGGAATTAAGTTGGTATCTTACCTCTATAGGAGATCGGATGATAATTTTAATTTTTTAGTCCAGATCATGATAATTGTTCAACATAGATTTAGGTGCATAAATAGGCTTTAAGATATGAAAATAGGCTCCTAAATGTGAAAAATACCTCAAAATAGGTTTGAAAGCTCAAAAATTGATAAAACTAGATCAAAATGCCATTTTCCCCTTCAAATTAAGGAAAAATGGTATAGGTAGAGGGTAGGGCATAGGGAACCAACATCATCCCCAATAACCTCCTTGAGATGGGAATGATGGAAAGGTGCCCAGAGATAGGCACTAGTGGCAACCATAGGATGGATAGGTGTTAGGGCACATACCCTTAGTACATCCACTACATTAGACCCCACAACCACCACCACCACGAGACTAGTAGCAAATACACCAGGAACAGGGTCTAGACCATTAGGATGCACAGATTTAGGCCCTTAATACTGAGAGGAAAGACTGAGGCAAAAGCGTAATCAAGCGCTTCAGCAGGTACAGGTGGTCACTGGTCAACATGATAAGGACCAATAGTAGGTCTAATAGCTCACTATCCAACTTGCTCAGGAGACTGAGAAAACGTAGCAGCTAGAGGTTGTGGCTATGCATACATAGGGATAGGTGCCAGAACACATGTATGGAAAATCAATGGCAAGCAACTCTTATTATCACACTTTGTACTATATGGTGGTGTCGAAAGAGCAACAACAACTAGAATTTCCTCACATTAGTGAGGTTGCACCCAATGGTTCAGGAGGTCTCTTAGTTAGGTAGCTCTCAAGGAGCCACTAACGAAACCACCCTTAGCATGATCATAGATAGAGCCAAAGCTAGCCTCAAATTTTTGTAGACACTTTTTTATGTACAACCATGATATGTTACTTGTATATACATTCATCAGTTGATTTTTGATAGCCTCTCATATATCTATTTTTGGATTATATTGACACATTGATTTTGATTTTTTATCATGATAATCATTTTTGATGAGATATATATGAGATGGTTTTATTCAATTATGATACGATTTTCTATCATTAGGCATGATATTTCATTTATTTCATGCTTTATGTTCATGTATGGATGTACATATATAGATCAATGGAGATTTTTATGTTATAGATGTGTTTATTTATGCATATGATATTGTAGACACTTAAATTGTCCTGATTAATATTGTAACGCCATAGAAAATGCACAATAGAAAACAATAAATTAGAAGCAAGCATGCATGCAATACTAAAATCTAAAATGCAAATATAAATGTTAAGCAACAAAGAACAAAGGAAAGTTAGAAACATAAACAAAACTAGAACAATCTCACCAATTTTGAACGTATTTCCATGATTCATCTTGATTTCCATTCTCCATTTTGCTTGTGTAGTATAATTGCCCTCAGATTTCTCGTAAGTTCGTGCAAGTATATCCTAAGATAGTGATTAGCAAAATATCAAAGATTCAAGATTGAGTGCTCTCAAAAGTCATAAGATTTCGCAAGAGATTGGAATGAAGAATGACAAATCAATTTATAGAAAATTGATTATTCGAACGATAGGTCAAGATTGAAAGATCAATGGACGGTTGAGATTGACTGATTAGACATGCATTCTGATAACTCTCAGAGGTGACATGAGTGATACAAAATAGGAATAGAATTAAAGATTAAATAAATGATATAATCTTCAAGTTCGGTATTCAAAGATAGAAGAAATATCTTTGCATGACAAAGATGAAGATTGATTATAAAGACTCTCTGTTCGAATGCATGCACGAGGTTTAATTAATTAAATAAGAATATTTAATTAATATGCATGTACACGTAAATGAGTTAGAACCGGAAAATTGATTGATTTGACGAAGAGATTACTCGAGAAAGCCACTCAGACATTAAATCAAGAGTTAACTGAGCGACTTGAAATATATCTTTGAGTCGAGTAAAAGTGAATACTTAGATAATTCACACAATTATCTAAATATAGAAGAATGCGTTAAAATAGAATTAATGAATTAAATAATTCATTTAATTCAAGACTCGATATTTGAAGAATAATTAATTAAATAATATTTATTTAATTAAGTGATGAAGGAATTTTAAATGAATAATTAAATAAATAAATAATTTATTTAATTATAGTTGAAGTATGATAAAGAGTAAATTAAATAAGAATTTATTTAATTTAACAAGAAGGATAAGGTTAATTAGTAACATAATTAAATAAAAAGGGTTTATTTAATTAATCAGATAAAATAAAGAAAATGTGAATTAATTAAATAATTAAGATTATTTAATTAATAGAAGAAATTAAGACTATAGAGAATAATTAAATAATTGACATTATTTAATCATGACCATGAAGAATACGAAATACAAAAAATATGGAAGTCGCAGGCCTAAACCAAATTTCGGTGTTTACATTTGCCCCTCTTTGATACAATGTCATTTCGGCGTTGTGTCAAAGAAAATTGATAAGAAATATGCCCCAGTAATGCTCCAAATTAAAATAGGTGAAGGTATGCCCCCTCTGGAAAATTGACAAATTTCTGAAAAGTTTAGAAAAATTTGGAAATGCTCTTGATTAGTCCATAGGATAGGCAGAAATGCAGTGGAGTTTGCGGAATTGGGTTTGGAAATGTGATGGACGGGTACGAGTTAATTGAAAATGGAAGTTACATGGCCATTAGGACCGAAATGCCACCTAAGCCCTAGGTATATATAGGAATAGGGGTGAAAAACCTATTCATTTGCACCCACCTAGCTTAGAAATTTGAGAATTTGCTTTGGACTACTAGCGATGATGTCTCCTATTCCGACTACCCATCACTGAGCCTACAGGATCCGGACATTCCAGAGACCAGTTGGCGCGGACCCCCAGGTATATACCTAAAACTTGGCTTTTGAAATTTTTGATTTGCGCGTAATTTGATGCATTTAATTTAATTTTGAATTATGCGTCACTTTATTAATTCACCGCATTTGCGTGCGCGAACGACGCATGTGTATGCAGAAAACCGCATTTGTATTTTTATGTCGGCCATTTTGAATAGGTTTTAATAGTTCAATGCATTTGTTTATTTCTGAAATGCATTTGACTTTTTGAATCGCATTTGCATTTATATTAGCCACATATGTATATTTAGAAATGCATTTGAATTTCATGTAGTATAGTCATTTTGCACTAGAATAGATGATTGAGGCTGACATGAGGCATGTATAATGCCATTGCAGGTTGTATTAGACATGATTTATACACGGGAGTCGAGACCTACGACATTTTGATTCAGAGACAGCTTGTGGCCGGTAGAGCGACAGGTTCTATGGCACCTTGGTTTGTTGCACGTGACAGACATGCCCTAGATTCGGGCGAATTAGGGACTACTAATAGCTTTGTGTGAGTAGTGGCACTCGAAGACATCATCCTTCCACCTACCGACCGGAGAGGGACACGGGTGACATATGATACCCAGAGGGGTGCTGCTGAGATATGTAGATATTACCCCCATGCTGACATTAGGTAGTTAGGTTTCGATGATTATGAGATTAGATGGCGGGTGTTGGCCCAGAGATATAGACAGCTAGACTATCTACTATGTACTTTGATAGGCAGGATAGTACTTCTTGACTGCCGAGGTCATGGCTTTCCCATGGGCTTGGGGAGATGTTAGTGGGCATGCTCAAGCGTTGAGTTGTATATGCTTGGGGTTCCTGTGTGCTTGGGATGTTATACTTCCATCTACATGATATTGCCTATCGAGAGGCACAGTCGATGAGTTGTGGCACCACGCTCCTAATGGTATGGGCATGGGAGCATATTGCCATTTTCTGACCACCTATGACAGTGGACCTTCCACATGGAGCCCCCTACGCCTTCCGCTATGTGGGGGCAACCATGCAACATCACATTGGAGATACAAGGTACTTCAGACATGCCATAGATACGATGCAGCAGTTTACATGGAGGCCATACCTAGGGTGTGAGGAGTGGTCAGATGAGGATGAGCACATGCCATTTTTCAGATAGGCACAGTATTTGGTAGGACGAACAATATCACACATCCACATTATAGAGTGACAGTTACCAGATCGTGTCCTGCGACAGCTTGGAGAGGTACAGGATGTGCCTCGAGGACGAGAAGAGTTTTCAAGATCCTCACGAGAGGTCCTGCTATGGGGGCTAGAGATTCTAGTGACCACGATAGAGGTAGATATTGATGCACTATAGGAATTTCCATGGGGATGGAGAGACGGACCAGCAGACCCAGGGACCACAGCAAAGTATGATCAGTGGTGGGTAGTTCACAGGCCGATCCCTCTGACAGATCCAGAGTAGCGAGAGTCGGTAGAAGCGAATGAGAGATCGACTCAGGCTCACGTCAATCCGTCAGAGACAAAGAAAAATCAATCAAAATGTCGAAGAATCTGTCTCCACGTCTTTGCGTCGACAGAAGAAAGAAAAATTTCATAAAATTAAAAGATCGACAAAACCAATGAAGCGAAGACCGACAATGAAAAGTAGAAAAACCGAAGTCGGCAAACAGGCGAAAAGCCGAGGTCTGAGGGAGCAAGCGAAAGAAGGAAAGCGAAGATGATCTCGGTTTGTTAGGTGCCATCAAGAGAGATGATGAAATTAAAGGATAGTCAAATTAGAGATCGTCGAAATTAGTAAAGGAAGAGTCGAGAAAACGAGATCGTCCGGAAGAGACATCTGAAAACCACAAGGATCGAAAAATTTTGTCGGTCCTGTGGGGTTGTCGCCGAGATCGAATAGAAAACAAGAGAAAAACCATAGCTGAGCAAGAAGGCCCGAAGCATATATTCCTGAAGCGCTTCGGGGCATTATTACCGCGAGACCATCGGCAGCTTTACGAAGAAGCTGAAAGCCAGGCCCAGGAAAATACTATCAGGATCTGTATGAGGCAGAGATTTCGCCAGAGAGACGAGCTCCCAGTTTTTCAGAGGTACATAGTAGCAGGTCCCAGACTAGGACCCACACGAGGATAGTTAGCACAGAGGGGGTAGAGCAGCCACGCAGAGCAGGTCCATATGACAGACCTCCCTCAGCTCACAAGTCGTCGGGTTCCCATCATCATTCCTCCACACACTCCAGGCATGATAGCAGTGGCAGTTCAGGATAGGGATACATCATGAGATGTGTCGAGACATTGTATTTTGATCTTATAGCCTACGGGCTTCCATGTATTATTGTTACATTATGACATTGTGATGTGACATAGTTGAGCAATATATATATATATATATGATTTTGGCAGTGATTCTCATGATATGCATTTCTACGTATTGATTATGTAGTCTTTATTTATACATGTGATGTTTATATGATATGCCTATGTGATGGATGAGTATATGTATTGTATGATGTTTGTGCAGCTAATGAGATAATGTTGATTCTATGTGATGTATGCAATTTATAATTACAAATGCTATATGATGTTACATGATTGATGCCGGCTAGATGTGATGCTATACAAATGTAATGGGATGCATGTATTTACAGTTGCTTTATGTATGAAATGCTTATGATATTTAGTGTTCAATGATGAATGTCTTTTATGTCAGGATGATCTAGATATGAAATATGCCTATATGTATGTATCTTTCTAACATGTATGTTGATGCAGGATGATGTATTATGTTTTGTGTCATAGGACTCCATCATAATGCAAGAAAGAAGAACTGTTAGCGTGGAAAGAAAGATCGAGAAAGAATGAAAGACATGAGATAGATGTTAGTATTAGCAATCTTCGATATTTTTCTATATCACAAAAGGTATTGCACTATATCATCATTGGGCGGGACTAATACAAATGGAGAAAAACACCATGATATGACATAATTCAAGGTGTGGAAGGTCATCCATTTGCTAATAATAGACAGTTGCAAACAAGGATTGTCATTAACTCATACTAAGGGCACAAGTTGCCCCAGTCCTTTTGTCAGGACAAACCATAGACAACAAACAAATTAAAAGATGGGTCATGAGACGTCATTGCTCCTCTAAATCCTTCATGGAACATCCTTGATGAAACTAGTAACATGACTCAAAATCAAATAAAAAAGATAGTCAACAAACAACAGTCAAAGAAAATAGAATTTTGATACATCATTGCTTCTCTAAATCCTTCATGGGACATCATTGAGAAAGCTAGTAATATTATTCCTAGTCATCAATTCAAGAGAAATGATAAGATAAACAAGCCATAAAGTCAAAAAGCTAGTAAAGTATTTGCCAAAACTTGATTTTTTTGTTTGATTTGTTTTGATTGATAAAAGAATTGATTGACAAAGCCTGAGTTCAGGAGATACACATACCGAATAAGACTATGAGTCTGGTTTCGATGTTATGACTATCTGTATAAGGCATGACAAAGCCTGGTTTCAGAAAGACATGTATCATATAAGACGTTGAGTCAGATGCCATTGATGTGATAACTCGTGTAAGGCTATGTTTGATTTTTTGATCTTGTCGATTATGTAGGAAGGACTCATCCTGTATAAGACATAGATTGTTTTGCTGATATCAGTATTCAGGAAGGACTCATCCTGAACAAGATACATGTTGATTTCCATGTGGATGATGTCTGTTTCTAGGAAGGACATATCCTGTAGTAGACATTTGTTGATCTACTTTGATTGTTTTGTTTGGCAAGTTGTTTGATTTGACTTAGAGATATTTCTGACTTGTTCACCAGATTGATGCATGACTTGAGACGATGCGTTGACAATTGACTGTGTGTGATGACAAACCCTAAAGGATTGACCTAGTGCGGCCTCGAGGGCTCATCAATTGATGGCCTTGCCTATGTTATACACGCAGAGACCTCATAGTTCGACACGACCAACGACCTTGTCATATAGACATATGGATTAAATCATGAATTTATATAGACAAACCTAAACGGACTGACCTAATGCCTCAGGGGCACATCGGTAGATGGCCTTGCCTACGTCCAGTCGTAGAGGCAACTTAGTTCGACAAATGACAAAGATTGACAAGTGCGACTTACTTTGACTCTATTTTTTGGATTTTTGAAATGTTTTGATTTTTGATTCTTTTTTTTTTTTTTAAGTTTTCTAATTTTTTGTGTTTTTCTCAGGTCATTTTGCGATGTTCATGGATTTTCCATGGTTTTACGTCTCCAACACAACCAATGTAAGAAGCAATATGACACATGTCAAGTGTTTTCCCCCAGTTGAGTATAAGACCAATTGACTATGAAAAATGGGGGATTTGAACTGCACTCGATGTCAATCGTTCCAAGTTATGGGAAAGACTACCACTTATTACGAATGGTATATATACAAGCGATGGATATGAAAGGTAAGGGATATGTACAAGGATTGGTAGTATGTATAGGGATAAGGACTATGTATAGGGTAGTGGATTATATACAATGATAAGGACTATGTACAGTGTTGTGGATTATATACAATGATAAGGACTATGTACAAAATAATAGTAGACAAAGGAGCAGAGTTAACTACACATGGCGCCTGCTTGCCAGGTTTTCACCATGGTACTTATCCAAAACACCACCGAAGTGGTTTTCACTATTGGACGAATGATTTGTCTTTACTATTTTCTACATTATCTAATTTTTTTGGTGTTACCAAGACGCCTGTTTGCTAGGTTTTCACCTTGATAATGATTTTTTTGTGATTTTTTGATTTTATTTTTATTTTTACTAATTAAGACAAAGGCTCCTAGAAGCTATGCGTAGAACTTCTTTAGATGCATACTATTGATTGGTGAGGACAATGGTTCCCATTCAGGAGTAGAGAGTTGATATGCTCCTGATCCAAAAGCTTCTATAACCACATAAGGTCCTAACCAATTTGGTTCAAACTTTCCTTGTTTTTCTCTTTCTGCTTGATTCTTTCGGTTCTCCATTACAACTAGGTCACCAATGTCAAAGTTTTTTGTTCAATACCTTCCTGTTATAGCTACGACGAAGGCGATTTTGATATGCTTGAAGATGGTCTAGTGCCTTCTGTCTGCGCTCATCCAGGAATTCTAGCTCATGGAGTCTCCATACTTGGTACTCTTCATCATCAATGTGGCCTTTCAGGGATACCCTTAGGGAAGGAATCTCAAACTCAATAGGTAGAATGGCTTCATAACCAAATACAAGTGAATAGGGAGTAGCACCAGTTGGAGTATGGATACTTGTGCAATAAGCCCATAAGATAGGGTTAAGTTGTAAATGCCAGTCACGACCAACATCATTGACAGTCTTCTTGAGGATTCTGATAATGGTCTTGTTAGATGCCTTCGCTTGGCCGTTACCTTGTGGGTAGTATGGAGTGGAAAAGTGATGCTGGATATGAAATTCATCACATAGATGGCAGACTTCTTGGTTCTTAAATGGGCGACCATTATCGGTGATTATGGACTGAGGAACACCATATCAACAGATGATATAGTTCAGGATAAACCTAGAAATCTGTATGTCGGTAATGTATGTCATAAGAATGGCTTCAATCCACTTCGTAAAATACTCAGTGGTAGTGATAATGAATTTGTGTCCATTAGATGATGTGGGGTAGATCTTACCTATGAGGTTGAGTCCCCATTGGGCAAAGGGCCATGGTGACGTTATAGGACGAAGCTCCTGTGCTGGTGCATGTATCAAGTCTCCATGAACTTGACATTGGTGGCATTTCATTACAAAGACATATGTGTCTTTTTCCATAGTAGGCCAGTAATAACCCAATCTCATAATATTTTTGGCTAAGGTAGGACCACTAGAATGGGAACCACATATACCCTCATGCACCCCACATAAGGTTGCTTGTGCTTTAGTAGAATCAAGACATCTCAATAAGGTATTATCTAAGGTGCGTCTATATAGGGTGTCTCTGACGATGGTGTATTTGGCTAACTTGCGGAAGAATGTCCTACGTTGGTTATTTGATAGGCCAGTGGGTATGACTTTGGCATGAAGGTAATCATATATTTCTTTGTACCATGGGGAATCAAGACCAAGAATGTCACACACCATTTCAGAATCTGGGATATCGTAGGCTGGGACCAAGAGTTGTTCTACCAAGAACTCAAACTTAGGCACGTTGTTAGGAATGTCAAGAAGTGATGCACTTGTAGCCATAGCATCGGCTGCCCTATTTAAAACAAGAGGTATTTGATGAAATTCAAGTTTTTCAAAGTACTCTTTAAAGTTATCAGCCATGCGCTTGTATGGAGCAAGCTTCTCATCCTTAGTCTCATAATCATCATTTACCTGTCTGATTACTAGTTGAGAATCTCCATATACTTGTAAAATCTTAATTTTCCACTTGACTGCCATGCGTAACCCTGTCACTATAGCTTCATACTCTGCTATGTTATTAGTGCATGGGAATGCAATTCTGAATGATTTAGGGATAGAATCACCCTGTGATGTGATAAAGAGTATCCCAACCCCTGAACCATGATTTGTATGTGAGCCATCAAAGTACAGTTTCCTTGTTATGTTTGTGTCAATTGTGAATATGAACTCATCAGGAAATTTTGCAACTAATGGATGATTTTTTTGTATGGGTGTGTGAGCTAACTGATCAGCAATGACCTGTCCTTTAATACCCTTTCTTTCTACATACTGGATATCATACTCACTAAGTATCATAACCCATTTGGCCAGTTGCCCTATTAATGCTGCCTTACTGAGAAGATATTTCAGAGGGTCTATTTTAGCAATCAACATTTTTTGATGGTTTAGCATATAGTGTCTCAATTTTTGAGTAGCAAATACTACTGCAAGATAGGCACATTCAATGGTACTATAGTTGAGTTCATAACCTACCAAAGTTCGACTGATATAATAGACTGCCCTTTCATGACCTTCATCATCATTTTGTGCAAGCAATGCTTTGAGTGATGAATGAGTTGCTATAATATAAAGAATCAATGTTCTTCCTTCAATAGGTGGCATTAAGACAGGTGGTGTAAGTAAATATTCTTTAATCAGTTGAAAAGCCTCTTCACACCTAGCTGTCCATGCAAAGGGTACTCCTTTCTTAAGTAGATGTTGAAAAGGATGTGTTTTATCTGCTAACTACACTATAAATCTTCAGATAGATTGCAACCTTCCCTGTAATGTCCTTAGTTGACTGAGATTAGTGGGTGGTGGCATGTCCATGATTGCTTTCACCTTAGCAGGATCCACTTCAATGCCTCTTCTAGAGATGATATAACCTAACAACTTTCCTGACTTGACTCTAAACACACATTTCTTTGGATTGAGTCTCACATTATACTTCTCTAGCCTCTGAAATATCTTGTCTAAGACCTGTAAATGTTCTGCCCTTGTCATGGATTTTGCAATAAGGTCATCGACATAATCCTCCATAAGAGTGTGCACTAGATCATGAAAGATAGTAGTCATGGCACGTTGATAGGTTGCTCCAGCATTCTTGAGCCCAAAGGGCATAACATTCCAGCAATACGTTCCCCAAGGACAAGTGAAAGTTGTCTTAGGTTGGTCGCCGGTTGCAGATTACGATACGGTTATATCCTGAGAATCCATCCATAAGGGACAACATCTCATATCCTGTTGTCATGTCAACTATCATGTCTATATTAGGCAAAGGGAAATCATCCTTAGGACAAGCTTTGTTGATGTCTCTAAAGTCAGTGCAGATGTGGAAGCCCCCAGTTGGTTTAGTGACTAGTAGAAGATTGGAAATCCAATCTGCATAGTCAATAGATCTGATGAAACCAACATCTAAGAGTTTCTTGAGTTCTGCCTTGACTAATAAAGCAATCTGTGGGTGCATTTTTCTTAATTTTTGTTTCACTAGTTTAGCAGTTGGTTGTAAGGGAAAATGATGCAGAACAAGGTCAGGATCCAACCCTGGCATATCCGCATATGACCAAGAAAAATTTATCTATCTTTGTGCAAAGAAGTTATGAAACTCCAGCTGCTCTTCTGTTGTCAATGACGCTGCAAAATAAACCAGTCGAGGATTGTCCTTGGTACCTATGTTGACTTCTACTAATTCTTCCATGAGCATGGGTGACTTTTCCTATGCAATGGGGAGAATGTTCAAACCTCCATCCTTAGGTGCCTCAAAGAGGTTTTCACCTTCAGATGCGTCCTTTCTTTTTACTTTTTTATTGTCTAAAGGTGCCTTTTGGTTTTCACCTAGAGACTCATCCTTTTTATCTTGTTTATTCTTTTTCTCATTTTTGTGACTGGAGGGTTGAACAGATTCCCCAAAATATGCTTTGTTGTCCAAGTCAATAGTAAAACTAGCCTTATGATCTCCATTTGGTATGCCTTCTCGTAATCCCAGGAACTCAGCAATTGCTTCATCATTCTCAAACATATCTAAGACGGGTGTGTCTTGTTGGTCCCAATCAATGAGTTGGGGATAGACTAAGGGCATGTCATCATCAAAGTTATCAAAGTTTAATGGATTCAAGGTAAATATTGAATTATTCATGTGGTTACAAAAGTCTTCTACCAGGTCCCTATTGTTCTTGGGTTTAGATCTAGGTGGATGGGTAGGTTGGCCTAATGCCAGGGTTTAACTATCAGAAATAGGTGGCTCAGGTTGCCTTGAGGTAGGGTCAAGTGATTCCCAATAGTAGTGTTTAAACCATTCCTCTTTTGTCATTTTCTTTGGTGGAGAGGAATTCAAGGGATTGGGTGAGGAACTTAGCATCAAGTCAAGTTCTCCAAATAACTTGTCAAGGTCCATGGAAGAAGTAGAGGATAGGGAATCCCACTCATAATCATTAGAGTTGGGGGAGTCACAATGATATTGGTCTATAGGTTCATGAGATGTCTTAATGTCTTCTAAAGCACTTACTTCCTCAAGTAAGGGTAATGGGGTACTAGGAACGCCAATCTGAATCAGTTGAAACCCTAGCCCTACTCCTTTTGGCCACTGAGAAACAAATATTTTTTCAATCCTGCCATCTTGGTTTAAGCCTAAACCACTCTGTCCATCATATCCTTTGCTTTGCATGATTTTAAAACCCTTTCCATATATATTTGTAGGAATATGAGCAAGTAAGAGGGGTTGCTCGTCATCTTCCCTATACAGCCAGGAAGTGACATCTTCCGTATTTACGGCCTCTTTTCTTAATTCACCCCATTTAGTAAAATTTGTTGTGGGAGGAATGTGTATAGTGACCATAGATTGTCTCCTATCGGCTATAGGTAGACCGTATGACATAGGAGGAAGCAAATGGCTAACACAATAAGAAGTTTTCATGTAATACTTTCCACAACCCTTGTCTTGGATCTCAACCCTAGGAGTGGTAGGAACTAAGGGTGAAATAGGTGTTTGAGTAAGTGTGGCTGGATCAATATAGGAGGATGATTTGGACGATGAGGCCTCTTGGTTTACTGGAACTTGGCGTTGGGGGATCTCCTTTAGATTGGTGCAATACTGAAAAGGATCTGGATCACCATCTATTGTTATTTTTGTGCCATTGTAAGGGAATTTAAGACACTGATGGTAGGTGGAAGGGACTGCATTCATGGCATGAATCCATGGTCTACCTAGTAGAAGGTTATAAGGGAAGGTGAGATCCAAGACCTGGAACTTTGTCTCCATTACCGCAGGACCAATTCTGATAGGAAGTGTTACAACTCCCTTTGATTTTCTTTCCTCATCATCATAAGATTTAATGACAATACTCTTGGTTGTATTTGTGCATTCTTCTGAGATACCTAAAGCCTTAATTAGTTTTAAAGTGCACAGATTTAACCTTGCTCCTCCGTCTACAAAAACTCATCTAACTTTTGTCTCATCAACAAGGACTTCTAGATTTAAAGGGTCATTGTGGTTCATCTTTTTAGTTGCATAGTCTTGTTCAGAAAACATGGCATGGTGATTATTGGTCAAGTAGCCTACTATTTCTTGGAAACAATTGACATCAAGATCATTAGGGACCATGGTGCTTTGTAAAGCCTTATCAAGGATAGACCGATGCTCAGGGGAAATATGCAACAATTCCAAGATTGAGATTTGGGCTGGGGTCTTCCCCAGCTGGTCAAGAAGGTTATATTGTAACTTAGAAGGTTGAGGTGTTTGCTACGATGGAGTGCCTTGGATAGTGAATTTAGTATGACGAGTATTGACTGCACACTCATGATTAGTATTGATAATAATGGTATTGATATTCTCATCGGCGGTGCGAAGGCAGTTAATGATTTTTCCACTAATATAATCGTGCTTGAAACTAGCATAGTTGGCTGACATATTGGTCTTAGTACTCGAACTGGGGACAGTTCCTTTCCCATGGTCATGTAGTGGGTCAGAAAATACTTGATGATCAGTGTTCGATGACTTCTATTTTTGTCCACTAACTTCAATAATTATCTTTTCGACAAGATCCTGTATGATATTCTTCAGTTGTCGACAATTTTGTAGGTTATGCCCCTTAGTTCTATGGTAATCACAAAAGGAATTGTCATCCCACCAAGCTGGTTTAAATTGTCCTGGATCATATTGTCTTGGTTCTTGCAGTTGTATGAGATTATGTTGTAACAGTTGTTTGAACACCGACTCAATGGGTTCCCCTAAGGGAGTGAACTCATGTTTTTGAAATCTTCTTGGTTGTGGACGTTGAGTATTTTGGACCACGTTAGGAGGTTGATTGACAGCATTAAACGTGTTGGAAAAAGTATGAGGTCCCTGTAATGTGAGGAGGGGTCCTGCTTGTAGTGTTTTAGCATCAACCACCCCATCATTGGTGACATTCTTGTTGCGAGACCAGAATCTGTTTCTGTCAGTGGGGGTGTTTTGTACGATCAGGTTTCTATTAGATGTTGACGTCTTGAGTTTTCCCTTTTCAATGAGATCCTTCTTTATTATCACCCCTTTTTCCACTAGTTCCAAAAAAGATGTACAAGAATGTACCCTTAGGTTACTCCTGAGTTTTGCATGAAGGTTTTCTTGAAACATTGTAACTTTTTGTTTTTCGGGTATCTCGACAGGACACCTACTAGCTATAGTTCTCCATCTCTCGAAGAAAGCAATGAATGTTTCCCCTTCATCTTGTGTTGTGTGACACAAGGTTACTATATTTATCTTGTGGTCTATGTTGAAGGTGAATTGCTCCACAAATTTCTCAACCAGTTCACCCCAAGATCTAATACCAGAATCTAGACCCGAAAACCACTCTAGTACAATTCCTACAAGACTCCTTGGAAATAGTCTCATAAGATACATGGGGTCATAAGCGACATCTATGCATATGGTAGAAAATTTCCTTATATGTTCTATTAGATTCCGTTTGCCATTGTACTTAGGGAGATTCAGTATGACATATCTGTTGATGGTGTTTTCTGCACAGCAACAACTCAGACAAAACACAAAATCCTATCTCTCTTGAAAGGTAATCTCCAATAATGAATTACTGAAAATCACCCCAAGGTCTCTCGGGTGTTAGGTCATAACAATGCATAAAACAACTCAGATGAAATGTGAAATTGCTGGTAATCACAATCGGACCTTACTACAAGCAAACTGAACCTTTTCAATTTATCAGATCTAACAATATGATGATCTTGAATCCTAAATCTAACCGAATAATGAAGAAATTGCAAAAGATAGGGATGCAGGGAAGGTAATAAAATCTAAATTACTGAACAGACAAGCAATGCAAATGACATATATTTGGAATGGACCTATCTCAAATAACCAATTCTTGTTCGACCCACAAGGCAATCTTTACAAGAACAGTGCAATCTTCTGAGGAGTATAAATTTTCAAATCATAGACTTGCATCTACAACCGAACTTAAGCAAATTTGAATATATATGGTCCAGGTTGACTTCACCAGCCTACTACAATCAGATAGTTACTGGGAGTATAGACCAAAGATAGCTACCGACATTCCAAATATGAAATCACATACATCATTTATCCAACTAAACTAATTTATTTCTGAGTAATAAACCCTAGATCTTCGAGCAATGTAAAAGATAGAACAAAGAACCATGCAAGATGAGGTAACACAAAGGATTTCACCAGGAAAACCACAATGCCTTCAATTGTATTAATCATCAAATGCTGCAACAATTCAACTGTTCTGAATATGATATCTGCTTTAAGAAATTCTAAAACTCTAACTATTGCTCTTGCTAATCTCTACTATCAAAATCTTCTGAACTGTCCCTTACAATAAGGCAAAAATGCCTATTTATCAATTTTTTTAGAACATGTCGGCCCAGCCAAACATTTTACAAAAAATAAAAACCGCCAAAACAGGTCGGCCAAGGAAACAAACTAAGGCACACATTCAATGCCATCATCCAAGTCGGCCAAGGAACAGTTTCCAAGGAAGTCCGGTCCAATGCATGCCCTATGATAATAGGGAAGCACAAATCTCGAGATAAACCTTAATTGCCACTTCCTTTGTCTTTCCTCCGCGCTGGTGACCCTTGGACCCTCAAGAAAACTCCTTCCAACTCAGCAACAGGTGGCAATGGCAAAACTTTGAGCCGGCATTTAATTGACTCAATCCCTTCATTGGACCGCTCAATGGTCCCCTTCCAATCCTTTCTGCTGGTCAGGTATCTATCTATCACTGCCAAATATGTAGCCGCATCATCAAGCATATGGCCAGTGACAACCTCATCAGAATCTGGGGCATAAACCTCATGCCACCATTCCTTCAATTGATCCAAACTCAGGTACTTAGGAGCCATCTTATTCCTCCCTGTCATCACCTCAAAAAATGCAATGCAACCATCATAGATTGCAGTAAGGTCGGCATCAATGGCTTTTCTTTGTTTCTGCATCTTTTTCAGGGCCCCCTGCCTGATCTGTAATGCTTCGAACCATTCCCATGGTTCATCCAACCTGGAAGAGGGAAGAATTCCATCCTTGCCCAATTGTTCCCTGCCATGCCCCAGAATAATCTTTGTCTTCAGCAGCAGGGAATCAACATCATTCTTATCCTGAGAAAGGATGCTTTCCATCAGCTCTTTTCCTTGAACTGCATCCTTGCCAACAAACAGGATCTCCTTAATAGCTTCATCCCCTTGTGTCCGAACACTAATCAACCAGTCTATGGCAGCTTGTGTGGAAGCCTTCATCTTCTCTATGCCAGAAATTGTTTCCTTCGGCAGAAATCCGGGAGTAGAAGAGGAGGACGGATGGAGGGACTGTAGAGGTTTCATGACCTCTTCTAAGCTTTTCCTCAACCTTTCATTTTCCCTTTGCAATTCTCTCTTTGTCTGAGTCTCCTTCTTCAACCTATCCAGAATCATAGCACTTGACCCCTCGAATTCCTCAATGTCTTGTTCTAGGGAAGCTGGCCCAAGGTTAATGGTTTGGACACTGTAATCCTGGCCTACTACCTCATCTCTTGTTTTATCTGCAACAGGGGTGGCGATGTGGACTACACGGTTATGCACCTCATCCCTTTCCACCCGGGAAATTATCCTAGCGGCCTTCTTCTTTTTTCCCTTTCCAATCTGAGATAACATTGCATCCCAGTCGAGAGGAGTGTCCTCCACTATCACCTGTTTCTTCCTCGCTATTTCTTTTTCTAACCAGTCCGGGGCTGCTGGGTCTATCCGGATTCCTTCTGTGTCAGTTTTCCCCGGGTCCTCTGTGGCTTTCTCCTCTTCTGCTACCACCACCTCGACTTCTTCTTCTTCTGTTGCCTTGTCATCATCTTTCTCTGGAGGTTGTTCACCTTGGTCCGTCTCCTCAAATCCCAACTCAGGAAGCACCGGCGATGGAGTTCCAGCGGGGATGCTTTTCTCTGGTTCTGGCGATCCGCGGCCCTTCTCACTCTCTGGAGAGTCCTCGTACTGCACCAAGGGAGAAGTGTGCCCTTCTTCTGTCTCTACCTCGAGCTCGGCAGCCTCACTGAATAATGCCCCTTCTTTAAACGGCTCTGCCTCTCCGCTGATTTCCTGCTCATCCGGATTTACCGGCTCTGTTACACCCTGTGGAGGAGAGACAGGCTTGTCCTGTTCAGTGGCTGGCGATATTGGAGAAGAGTCAGTTGGCTGTGCGGCATCCTTTGGGGAAGGAGTTCTAGATTTTCTAATGTATACTTTGGTCTTCTCCCCTCCGGAGCTTTCTACATCCACAACTGGAGGCTCATCTTCCGAAGTCGTTTGGCCTTTCTTCTTCGCCGCCCTTGTAGTTCTGGCCTTCTTGGGCGGTGGAGGAACATCCTCCTCCTCAGCTTTCTCCGCCTCCTCCTCGTCCGAGGACCTGCTGATAGTCAGGGTCTTCCACCTGCGTTTGCCAATAGGTTTCCTTTTTGCTGCAGGTTGAGTCCCCTTAGGGCTTCTAACCTTGATTTTGAAAGGAGAGGCCTTGGCTGTTTTCCCCTTGGGGTCTTCTTCCCCGGACTCTTCAGAGGTGGACATGGGGTTAAGATTCCCCATCAGGTCGAAAGTGAAGGGTACATTGGCATTTTCCAATACCCATACCTCATGTTTGATCCAAGCAAAGGTAAATTTTAGCGCTGGAGCCATTAAGTCCTCCAACTCTGTCACCTCAGGCTCATTCCAATCAATATCCGCTGCTGACCTATCCTTGATGGGCTCATAGACATGGTCCTGGACCAGTTTTCCATCATCCTCCAGCTAATCTGGAATCAGCTTCACATTGTATTGCCTAATTTCCTCAACTGGCAGCCGGGAATACCTTTTCCTTCGTGCATCAAGGTCATCCTTGATGTTGACCCAGTAGTCCTCCAAGTCCTCCTTGTGCCTGTATTCCCGGGTAGCCCTTTTCTGTGCCCCTCCGGTGATGTCAAAATTCATTCTCTTTGAATGGAAAGAGAATCCATAGGCAGCCAATTCCTCACCTGCAGTGTGAGCTGATTGAATGGAAGGACACATCACATCCACGCCAATCCCAAGAGGGAAGTCACCTCCAAAACCAGTTTTATGTTTCTCCCTCTTGACCACCGTATCGAATTCACAAATTTGTCTTACGACCTCCAGTAGCACTATGTGGTCAGTGGGATACCTGGGCAATCTGTAGGGAGCAACGGGGCATCCATCAATCCGGAGATAAGTGAAAGTGGGGAACTGGATGAACCAGGCCCCATAATTCTTAATCAACCCCTTAGCCCCATCAGACAATCTGATGTGCTCCGCATTCTGAAGGGTCCGAGTAATGTGCATAGTGAAGGCATCATTGGCCCTCCTATAATCTCCGTGTCCGAGGTGCAATTCCGGATAGACCTCATAGATAATGTCCTGTCCAACAGTTCCTGCCGGAGTCAGTCCCTTGTAGGGATAGGAGATGGCCAGTATATATATAACAAAGGAGGACATGGTAAACTTCTTTCCTTCCAAAACATTCCTCAGTTGCCTATCTATTTCTGCACTGATAAGTCCTGCCCAGTGGTAGTTCGTTCCTTGGCCTATCTTGGTGATCACATGGACCATCCAACTTTCCAATACCTCGGCAGTTTTGAGTCCGGCCACCCTGCTCAACGGTGTGATGGCATCATAGATATCTGGCCTGAACTTCACCCTGTGCAACTGTTTGGGCAATTTAGAGTGGTGAGACTTGGGCTTCTCAAGCCATGAGTTGATAAGCTGTTGAGCCTTGACTGGCTCGTTCTCATAATACGTGCGGGCCGTGTCAATGTTTAGGGCGCAAACCGAGGGGAGATCCGGCATGCTGAAGGCCCGGGCAATGGAGGCTGGACTGAAATTCGCTAACACTCGTCCCTCAGTACTAACCACCATCTGTGTGTCGAAAGCGTACTGCCTAGCACACTCCAAAATCAGCTCGTAACACTGGACTGCTGGAGGGAACCCTGCCACGTGTACCAACCCCGAGTTCATCATCCCTTGCCTCAATGCCGATTGGTCCCTCTCAGCTGTTCTCTGTTTGAATTCTTCGTAACGCCAGGCACCAACGTTGGTATCGGACACATCTGCCCACACAGAGGATATCTTACTCTCTGGGACCTGACTTCTCATGTCTAATCTCAATTTTTCTGTCTCGGAAACTACAGATGCCCCCGCACCACCTTTGGACTTCCCAGCAGCAGCTTTGCTTGATTCAGCCTGCACATCCAAGAATCATTATTAGAAATTAATTATTAGGCTCATATCCATCCAAAAGGTTAGCATACATCATACAAATCCATTAAAACCAAATGCCAATTGCCAATCTTCTGAGATCCGGAGAAATCAAATAATCCGGGAAAATACATTCGGGGCGGAATTCCGGAGAAATCCGACCCAGACGGACTCCTGCCACCAAAGCACTATTAGCCATGTAAATCATTAATATGCTCAGAAATCAAAGGAAAATCATCAATTTTACTCTTTGGCAATCAAGAAATAGGCATTAACAATCACTCCATCAATTCCCTCATCGAAATATACAAAAGAATGCAATCAGACAGGAAATCCGGAAAAATCCGAATGGGACGGACTTTCGCGGACAGCATCAAATGCACCGGAAATTAACCCTGTCCGCGGAATAAAAGGAAACCGGGAAAATCCGGGAGACCGGGAATTCCGCGACAGCCTCGGAAACCTGAAAAATGGCAAAACGCGCACCAAAACAGGAGCGACCACAAGATCTTCAATATCAAAGCTCGAATGAACCCAAAACCGACGACAATCACCAGACTCGAATATGCAAAGGGTTCCAACACTCAGAAGCACTCAAAGGAAGGATCCCATACTAAAATGACGATGCCCTAAATCGAACAACCACATATCTGCCATTAAAACCAGAGCAAGCTTTTAGGGTTAAAATATCAGTTCGGGATTTACCTAAAAGCCCTCTAATCCTCACAGGACGGGGAAGCCAACATAAAACGAGGCGAAAGTCATTCAAACACAAGATCAAATCATCGCTTTAACCGAAACACCGAGAAAACCCTAAATTCGCATGGTAACACATCCCGAACCCAAAACAATCAAGCAACACGACCCAGAATTCCGTCTAATGTGTAAATATGCAATCAAGCGGATAAACGGAACTCATAGGGCACGAGAGATGGGCTTCAATAAAAAAAACGGATCAAACTGACTGAATAAATATGACACCCAAAGTCAAAACATGAGCCGACCCCAAAATTCAACAATGCCCAGTACAAGAAAACCCCAAATCACCATGCAAGCTAACGGAAGGGCGACGAATACATACCATGGGTCAAGACGAGCAGAAATCGAGCTTGGAAAATCAATCCACGTGACAACACGTCCAAGCAACGAGATACTGGCAGCAACACTCAAGCAATCCACGCGCAAACAAACCAAGATCAAACCTCAAAGCTCAAACGGAAGTTCTGAATCGCCAGAGCAGAAAACAAGGAAGCAATCGAAGTTGGAATGAATCAGAAAATGCCCTAAATTCGCCCTTATACCCGTCTGAACCAAGATACCTCAGCCATTAATGCGCGAAAAGACGTTTCTGACAAGTCCAGAAACCCGTGCCCCAAGTGGAATTTCGGAGAATCCCAGAATGCGCGGAGACACGGATTCCGCGGAAATGCAGGAACCGGGGAAATCAGGAAGATCGGGATTTTGACGGAATCCGGGAAAATCCGACTGGACCAGAAAATCCCGAAGTTAGGAAAAAACCCGGAATCGGAGAATTCGGCAAGAGACGGACAAGAAACCAGGGCCGGAGAAATCCGCC